>JANTPZ010116020.1:0-31089 GCA_025593235.1 Vachellia pachyceras
TCTTCTTCTTATTCTTCCCCTTCCCGTTCGGCTTGTATCTCGAGGTGTTACACCGCTTGCAAATTTCTCTATCCGCATCTTCTCCCCAATAAAGCATGTAATCATTTAGACACGAATGGATTTTTTCATACTTCAAACCCAATTTAGTGATAATCTTCTTTGCATCATAAAAAGATGTTGGGATCGATGCTTCAGGGAATGCGTCGAGCAACAATTCTAATATCATCGACATTCTCTTATCAGATATACCACATAGACACTTAATGTGATACAATTTAATTAAAATAGATAATTTGGAGGACTTTACACACCCAGGATATAGAGCTTTGTCAGCTTCTTCCATAAGCTCAAAGAAAGTACGAGCTTTCGCGTTCCTTATGTACTGAGGTTCCAAACCTTCCACTTAATCTGTGACTACATTATCATGAACACCAAAAGCATCACGAAGTGCATCATGGACGGGGTCAACCCAATCGTCTTCCACTCCTATTTGCCAAAATGCAGGAGTACACTCTCTCAAGACATCACCAATTTCTCCATGATATACCCAGTTTTTGTAACATTGAGGGAACAGCTTAACAATCAAGTGCTCCCTAACAACATCTTTAACATACCATTTTTTGAAATTACATTTAGAGCAGGGACACGAAATCTTACCATTAATCTTTCCATGCCTATTAGCAAAATCCAGGAAATTGTTTAATCCGGCCAAATATCGAGCGGACGTGCGAGGAAACATGATCTATGACTTATCCATCGCATGAGACTTGAGTGCAATATCTCCAAGAATTAGAAAGTTTGATCAGAGAAAGAAATTAGAGGAAGAACGGAGAATTTGACAAGAAATCTGCTTCTGGAAATTTAAAATGTGTGTTAGTCAACGGTCACATATTTGCAGCGGTTATAAACCCTGCAAATTCCGAGACAAATTAATGACCGTTGAGATTAGCTGCGGTTCTAAACCGCTGCTAATAAGGCGACCGTTGAATAATGTAGCGGTTATGTAACCGCTACAATATAAGAGGGAAATTTTGAAATTTCAAATTTGCAGCGGTTTAAAACTGTTGCTAAATGGGTGACTGTTGAAAATTATAGCGGTTAAGTAACCACTACAAAATAAGAGGGAAATTTTGAAATTTCAACTTTGCAGCGGTTTATAACCGCTACTAATGTTATTTTAACAATAATTTAAATTATTATAAGAATTATTAAAGATTTACATATTAAAAAAATTATTTCATTCAAATATAAATATTAGTAAAATTCAATAATTGATTAACTTTAATAATTTGTAAAATTATTTAATGATTTGTAAATATATTTTTTTAATTTAATGTTAAATATATTTTAACTTTAATAATTTGTAAATGAATAAATAAACAAAATTTGTATCAAAAAGAAAATAATACAAAAATGTCAACAAAATGATACAAAAACAAGTATCGAAAATTTGTATCAAAAGAAAATAATACAAAAATTTCAATAAATAAACAAAATAATACAAAATCAACAGTCCGCTAAGGGGCTGGGGATCCTCGGGCTGTGGAGGTGGGGGTGGTGGAGGTACTGGGGCTGGGGCTGGGGGCCATGGCCTGCAGCGGAGATAGCTTAGGTGGAGCAGAACCAGGGTAGGCAGCTTGGAATGCCATCTGAAGAATGACATTCGCAACCTGCCTCCACATCTCCCACTGCTGCTGCAATTGCGCCTGCTGCTGCTGCAACTGCGCCTGCACATCTCTATCCATCTCTGCAGGTGCACTGTGACACCGAGGTCCAGATGTAGTCTTCAGGGACGCAGCAGCAGAGGAGGAAGTCCCAGCCTCATACGATCGACGCCCATAGACAAGGGTCTTAGTCGCCCTAAACCTGAACCCTGGGAGTCAACTGGGGTGCCTATCACGCCCGTCCATAGCGACCCTTAATGAGGCAGTGAGGTCTACAGCTGACCCCTGGGACTCCCTCAACTCAGCATCGGTACGTTGAATACGACTCTGTACTAGGAAAAATTAAATCTAAATATTAAAAATTAAAAATATCTATAAATATTATAATTATGTAATTATAAAAAAAATTATTAAATAAATAATTATACATTTACTAATTTTAAAATTAATTCAATAATTTAACAATTAATTATAAAATTTCTAAATATTTATCAAAATTATAAAATAATAACAAATTTATTTATTTAAAAATTAATTAAACAATATAAATATTTTTTAAAATTAAAAATAATTACAATTCAATTAAAAGTTACTAATTATTTATAAAATTACAATTTTAAAAATTAATTATAAATTTAAAAATACTTACAATGATCTCCTCGGTCTCCTGCATCAGGGGAGATCCATCTGAGTGTCTGTGGGCGGTCACAAACATCTCCCCATAGGTCGCTCTCCGGCCCTCCCTCTGTGCCGCCTCATCCAGCTCCGAGTATGCGACGAAGAACAGCTTTGATCTTGCCGTATAGTGGATCATCTGCCGGAACCAACTCCTCACAGCCTTCCTCGCAACTGGCTGCTGCTCCGGCAATCTCCTGAACCGGACAAATCTGGCCCAGTTCGCCGCATCGACCCCGTCTTGGACGTCCGCCTCCAGCTCCTGGATCGCCCTGGTCTCATCCCCCTCCTTCTGGTGGTACAAGCGATTCCGCATGTTCTTCAACCCTTCCCCCATCTTCGAGATGGCGAACTCCCTGTTCGCATCTTGTACAACAAACTTGCCCTGCAACAGATTTCAAAATTAAAGTTAGTAAATTATTTACTAATTAAAAAAGATTAATTTAAATAATTTAAATATTTGAAATAATAAAAATTTTACCTTCACTTTCTCCCATACACCATTCTTCAGGCTCTGCTAGATCCTCTTCCAGGTCTTAGCGCTGATGTTGAATTGGAGGAAGTTCCCACCCTGCTCAGTTAGGTAACGGTTGAAGAGCTAACCGCCCTTCCCCGCGACCGTCGGGTGATGTCGTCCCACTCCACGACAACCCTCTGCTCACTAGGGAGTTGGTGTACATCCCTCAGTGTGAGCTTCCTCGTAACGGTCGCCCCTGTCGAATCTGAAAATTGAATTTATACAATTATTTCTAAAAAATAATCATTTATTAATAAATAAATTAAATAAATAAAATATTACAAATTAAATAAATAATTAAAATTACTAAGCAAATTATCTAAATCATCTTAATTAATAAACAACTTAAATACAACATTTTAATTAAATAATGTATTAATTGTTTACTTACCCCGAATGTCGACCTCAAACCCAGTCGATCGACTAGCAGAAGGGCGCCAGAATCCTTGGTCCCTCTCTATCTCCTGGTCCTCAAACATCTCAGCCTCTTCGACTGAGATGTTGATATTGCCGAGCTCGAAGTCATCGACGTTCAGCATAACGTCGCCCTCCTCCTGACCATCTCCAACGACGGGGAACATATGCTGCTTCCCAGGCCTCCTGCACTGATCCTGATGAGCCATCTGAAAAAAATTAATTTGAAAATTTAGTTAAAATAAAATAAACGATTTTAAAATAAATATAAATATCTAAAAAATAGAAAATATAAATAAAACAATTAATTAAAATTAAAAACATAAAAAATATTTTAAAATAACCTCTGATGCGACGCTTTGAAAGGTCGAATGCTTTGAAAGGTCGAAAGTGCGAAAATGAGGGGATGGGGGTTTATATAAGAGCTAATTTAGTAGCAGTTCTAGACAAACCGATGCAAATTAGTAGCGGTTTTGAGAAAACCGCTACCATGACCGCTGCAAAACTAGGGCGCAGCTTGGGAAATCTCGATATTTAGCAGCGGTTTGTCTGAACCGCTACTAATTAAGAGACTCTTCATTTTTGCAGCGGTTATTTTTGAAAAAACCGCTACAAATTCAGACGCAAATAAGTAGGGTTATTATAACTGTTACCGTAACCGCGATGACTTTCGACCTTTCGGTTCTGCAACGATTTGCATTTATTGAAACCGCTGCAAATTTTCTGATGAACCGCTACAAAAGTCACACCTAGATTGTCGTTGCATATTAGTAGCGCTTTAACCAAAAATGCTACAAAACTCATCATTTAGTAGCGGGTTGTTTAACCGCTACTAATTAACCGCGGCTAAATACCCGTTTTTTATAGTGACAAAAGAAAGAACGTAAATTAATTAATATACATTTATTTAAATTCATGGGCGCCGTTTTCAAAAGTAGTAATAATTTTTTATCATTTTAATATAAGGGTTAAGATGCATCCATCACCCTAAACTATTTCTCAGATGCATTCAGCATCCTAAAATATTTTTTGATATATCCAACACCCTAGAGTATTTTTTAGGTGAGTCCATCACCTTAAAATATTTTTTTACATTCAACAAAAATCACTTAATTAATTAAGAATTATTCAAATTCCTAAATTAACTGAGCTGAACCAAAAAAAAAAAATCCAGCAACTAAGGATCAAAGTAACATCGTCCTATCTTCTACAACAACAGATAGAGAGAAGCCATTATGGGAATTTTCGCCAAAATATGTTAATTTCAGTATGGACACACACTAAAGTTGAAGTCGTTAAGATAACAAACTCTCATATTTTTAACCAACCTTACAACTTTTGGTAAAATTTTTCCTTACGTAAATTGTTCTCTCTTGCTAACTCTCTTGTCGTAAATATAATATATATATATATATATATAATATGAATGGTTACAGTTTTACAGAAGGGAAAGACCTCTTGATTAACAAAGATACATATATATATATATATAGAGGAATGATATGTGTTGAACAAACTAGGTTGAGAAACTATGGCCATTCTTTTTTATATCATCAATCCAAAGTCTAGAAGCAACTAACTGTTTCAACTAAAAGTGTCAAGTAAACAAGGACTTCAATTTGAATATTAAACATTGAAAGTAAAGCCTATTCAAGGAAACGAAAAGCTTAACAGGTCATAAAAACAGAAAAGGAACAGAATTTTGTTTGTTTTTAGCCAAAAAAAAACCCTCAGTTATGAGAAGTAATTGAGGTCTAATTTCACCACATATTTTGGGAAAGAGTTTGTCGTATTCATTGCATTTGGTATTTTAAATTTTAATTTTAATTACAAAAAATAACACGTAAATCCTAGCTTCATCTAATTTTTTATTCAATTTTTTACCGAGTCTTTATAATTTCCTTAATTATATATATTAGTCTATAAACTCATCATTTTTTAGTTGATGAAAGCAATGAAAGTAACGGTGTTAGTAGCTTATAACGTAGCTTTCACTCAACATACATATAGATTAATTTTTCTATGTGGATCAAACTAAAATCAAAATCAACTATATTATTAGACAAAATGCAACTTATTTTTATGAATTTCATACTTAGAAAAATACAACACTTACACAATGTGAAAATGCAAGCTTAAACTCGATTCTAAGTGTAGTAAATTCTTCCAATTTGATTTTTCTTTCTTTCTTTTTTGTTTTTTTTCCGTTGATGAGATACTCTGATTTTTCTAAATTTGGAATTCATAAAAGTATGTTGCAAATGGTGAAACTTGCTTCAAGTGAGTAAATTCCACCTTTATGTAGTAAATTCCCTGCAATATAGCCTTCTATTTTGATAATTATTTTATATATTATTTTGCACAAATTTTACAAAATGGTTTGATCGCTCCATGGTTACAAAAATTCCCAGCTGGCAACCGTCAAGGGTGTCGTCTGATGAGGGTGGGTGATATTTTCATGGGTTAATATCATTTTGTTGTCCTTCAAATTTGTTTGAATTTCTGTTTCAGTCCTTCAAGTTTTTAACGGTTTTGATCCAAATAGTTTCATAAGGTCTTAAATATTTAATGGCGTTAATTAAAATCATTAAGTATAAGGATTAAAACTAAAATCTTTTCAAAGTATAAGGATTAAAAAAATTGGTAAACATGTATGCTGATAAAAAGATTTGGTTTTGATCATTATCTTTTAACAACTTTTAATGTTAGTCCTTATACCTAACGGCGATAATTAATGTTTGTTAACCATCCAAATCCTTATAAAATTACAGAGGCCAAAGCTACATGTTTAAAACTTGAAGAACTAAAACCAAAATTCATATAAACTCGAGGGAGTAAAAATTATATTAACCATTTTTTAAATATGAAGTAAAATTATAAAAACGCTAATATTTTTAAGGGGTATTTAAGTGGACTTTTCCCTAGTTAGTACTCCATATTAACTTTAATTCTACAACCAAAATGCTGTTAAACCACCAGATCGCTGATTAAAATATGCAGGAGACAACGTCGTAATTGAGTTAAGTAACTTGTAAATGTGGATGATGAGGTAAGGTTTGGAGAGAACAAAGGTACAAGATGGTCTAACATCTCTCTAACCCCCACGTTGACTATTGAATCCATGGCGTCGCTATTGATTGAGAAACAAATTACTCTTACTACGTAAGTAAATAGAATTAGTGAAAAAGTTTCAGTTTCTCTGTCTTGTTAGTCTTTGGCTGTAATATTAAAAGAGTAAATTGCCCAAAACCAAAATTGGTTTGGTTTGGTGGGTAATTAGTTATTAGGTTCTAAGTTTAAACCTCACTGGATGCGAGCATATTATTATTATAAATTTTTTCAATCTGATATTTTAAACATATTTCACTTTAGTTTAAAGAATTTATAGGGGTTCTTACAAGAACGATAAAGTTCTACCACTAAGTATTTAATGTTGTTGTATTTAGAACTTTAACCTGAGAACTTTGATTAAGTTGTTACAAGTGTTTGATGGTTATTATTGTATAATTTGTTATTACTTTCAGATATAGACTTTGTTTTAGACCTTGTGACTCTCATACATAAACTTTTTTAAGTTAAAAATAAAAAAGTAATATATTAGTCCTTCTAATTTTATTTAATGTTAAGTTAATATAGTTTTTCCTCATTTTATTATGTTGTCATAGTTTTTAGAATGACATTTTGCGTAAATAACTTCTGACTTCAATTAGTTATCTAATATTACATACAAAATTAAAATTACGTAAAAAGTAAATATTAATAAAAAAATTTCAATTAGTTATGTAATATTATTTACTTGAAAAATTTAATATTCTTAGTAATATATATTAATTAATTAAATATGTCTAATTAAGTGTTTTTAGTGTTTAAGATTTTTCAATAATACATCATCTATTTTTTATTTTTATAATTTTAATTTAATATTTCTCTTAGTGTTATCAACTTATATTACAAAATTCATGTATTTTTTGGTCTTTTTATATCTAAACTTATTTTTCTGTTGTATCATCCAAATAAGTTTTACTTCACGAAATTGATCTTTTATAAAATAGGATATACAAACCTAAATTGCATTATAGTAATTGACTTTTACTCTAACTTCAGTTTACATAAATCAGCTGTAATAAAAGTTACTTATGCAAAACTTAATCTACACAAGCCTTCAATCTGGTTTTTTTAAAAGTGAAAAGTTTATATGAGCAGCTTCCGATAGCTCATCAAGGTTAGGGTATGCTTCTAAACTCATAAAGTGCTTACAGAGCTACTTATAGATCATTACCAACAAAGCCCTCACATCGGCAATGAGATTTAAACTCATGACTTTATGCGATGTGAGTCAATTCAACCAACCTTTATTGGCAAGGTGGTTTATTTCCTTATCACAATGTTTGACATGTTTAATCTTCAAGTCTTTTTATGGATTTTTAAATAAAAATATATAAAAATTTGTGAAGTGTGAACAAGAATTATTCTCGGTACCTGCTAATTCAAAGGCTATTTAATTCAACTATTGTCTCAATTCAAAAAGTAGTTCATTTTTAGTATTTTGTGGTGTTAAGGATCAGAGTAGTTAGCAAAAAGTCGTAGTGGCTCATATATGCGATATACAACAAGAGAATTTTTGTTGGGAGAACCATTTTTTTCAATAACAATAGGGAGAATTATTTTTAATTGAACTTAATTAGTGCTCCTCTAATCATATTTATAATGTAGATAAATAAAGTTTTCTTTTATATTATTTATAAATCACCTCGTTAATTTTTTTTTACAATTTTACACTTAATTAGTACTCCTCTAATCATATTTACAATTTTACCTTTAATTCATTACGTATTTATTTTTTCTCATATATTATAATGAATATTAAATAGGGATAAAGTTGGATGGTTGTTGAATTTGAAGGTAAAATTAATTATGCTTAAATTTTTCTTTTATCTATAAGAAATATGTTGGAAGTGATTCATAAATAAAATTAGATAAATAATATTTAAGTCTTTTTTCTACAAATAATATTTAAGTCTACTGATATTGCAAAAGGAGAATTTTTCGCATATTTATATGAAAATTAGAAAAATAATGTGAACAATGATGAAAGACAATAATTACGTAGTGAATATGAATTCCATTTAGTTTCCTGACGACGACGTAGCACCTTTTTTGAAAAATTTTAAAAAGTAAGAGGATAAAAGGAAAATTAAAGTGAATGATTCAGAGAAATATATTAATTGACAAGGTATATAGACATTCTAATTATTTAGGAGGATCAAAAGTTAAAATGTAGATTTAAAAGTATTAAATTGTCCATAACCAAATTTCTACATTCTCTCCCATAACTTTTTTAAACGAAAAAACAAAATTAAAACTAAAATAATTAATCATTTTTTATTTTTTTATTTTTCACCCAAATTCATATTTGTATAATATATTTCCTAATATTGATATTATGTGTCTATAACATTAAGTTTTTTTACTTGATTTACATCATAAACACCAGTTAGAATTTTATTTTAATTTTATTAACATTACATGATTTTTTAAGAAAATCACATATATTCCTTCTAAAATAAAAAAAATTAATTATACAAACTTTTTTTATTTTTTTTAAATCATGTAAATTTTATCTTGGTTTTGTGGCATATACAAAATTTTTTTTGACATCTATAATAAGTTATAAAGGATCTCCAATTTTATTAAAAATATACTTTATTTTTAAGTAAAATATCCATGGATGTTTTGAAAATTGAGAAAAATTTTATTTAGTATGTGAAATTTAAAAATTTGTGTATGCTTTTAAAATAGAATGTGGAGATAAAGTATAAGGGAAGGTAGGAGATTGGGGAGGGATAATTTAGTATTTTTAAATTTATATTTTACAGTTTGTTTCTTTTAAAAAAACACGATTTTAAAAATTCTTCTCACTAAATATTATTTCTCATAGGTCATTCAATCTAATTCTCCCAAGGATAAATTAATTAAGAGAAAAAAGGAAAACCAGTTACAAATACAGTAGTAGCTCTAAAAATATTCCAAGAGGAAAGGTTAAATGAAATGCACTATCATTTGCGTTAGTATTATAGTAACACAAAAGGGAATAAAGCCTTTTTTCTAAGGTGTAAAATAAAAAAGGTAATTATTATTTATCATTTAAGTAAATATTAAATAAATATTTATCGAGTTTTTAATGTGTCCACCACAAAGTCCAAATAGCATGAAACCTAATAATTTTGGCTTTCTTTTGTTAAGTATATGTATCCTTTCATTGGATATTCTTATTTGAGACATCAAATATCTATATTAGTGAAGATTTAAACATTTGTTTATTGTATTGTAAATGACTGACCTCTGCCGTTAGATTTAACCGTGCGTCAAGTGTAATACTCACTGGTGGACCTAGGTATAGTTGAGGGGGTGCAGCCGCACCCCCTGACTTCCAGAAAATTAGGTATATATTAGTGCAATGTGATTTATTTTGCATCCACTCATTTGCTAATTTTGAACCCACTAAATTTTTACTCAAATTTTTCTCAAAAGATATTAAGAATATATTACGTTTATCTTCTTAAAAAATAATGTGCACCCCTGAATCAGTGTCCTGGTCCGCGGCTGATAATACTGTTTGATGAGGTATATGAATGATATTATCACTTATGATTATAGGTATATGTTATAAAGCTTCACTTTATATGTGATAACACATTTTATTAACGCATCTAACTTTGTCATGATTATTTATGTTGCAGTACTGCTACGTACGTACGTAAACTCGTAATATAAAAAATTATGACGCACCAAATCTTAGAAGGAAAACAAAGTTAAAATATGTCCCCAAGTTGAAAATTAAGATGAAAAAAATTAGAAGTTTAACTTCGTCCTTAAAAAAAAGGTTTTGAAGCACTCTCTCATATGCATCTTTCCAAGCTTTGCTTTGTGCCTTAATACTTTCTTTTTTATATAGATAAAAATGGTTTAGATAAGTTGGATCATCGAGCTCATCAGAGCATACGCCTCTAAAAAAGTTGTTACAGATGTACTTACACATTATCTTAATTCTTTGTTCAGGCTTCCGACTTCATGCCGTGCAATAATATCATTGTACAAAGTTGGGTACAGTTGAGTTCCCTGAAATCTTGGCAAATTTGTATAAGCAAAAGTTGATTTAAAAAAGTTATTGTTTAAAATTTTTTATTAATATAAAGGATCTAAATCAAAATATTATTTTTCGAATAGAAAATTCTACATGGTACTAGTATTTTCTTATGTATAGAAATATCAAGGCCCTCCAATTGATAAATTTTTTTAAGTAGAGGCTTTTATTGATTATTTCCTTTTCAAAATTTCCAAGTATTTGTTAAGATTTTTGATATATTCGGGTGCATATTTGTATTTAGTTTTTTATATTTGATACGAACACCTATGCTGCTTTGGTGAAAAAAGAAGAATTGTTTTTTAAATACACCTGATCCTTTTTATAATCAATAAAAATTGTGTTCATTTAAGAATTTAACGCATTTTTATTTTATTTTTAATTAATTATATGTTTTTCTCATCTTTTTCTCCACTAATTATCTCTTATCTCTTTCCCATTCATATCTCCCTCACTCTTCCTATCTATAAATATGGGTATATTTAAAAAATTACATTTTTTGCACATTTATTACTTTTACTAATTTTAAATATCATTTCGTTTGATATTTACTAGTTGTTACTTGTGATAACGAATTATTTGTGAAATATAATTTAGACATGAATTTCAACTCATTAAACTCGTGTTTAATTTCCTTCATCATTTGGCATGCATAATAAGTTGAACACTTCATAAAAATTCTGAACTCCTTATTAAATTAATTTGTAGTGGGATATATACGATGACTTGGTGACCATTCATTTAATCCTCTATTATCTCTTTTCTCACTCATCAACTCCATAAATAAATGAGGATATATTTTAAAAAAAATATATTTTTTTACTTTTGATTAATTTTAAGCATTGATTTGATAATTGTTGTTTATAAACAGAACAAGAGGGAATATTTGTAAAATATAATCTGCACATGCTCTTTAATTCTCTTTAATAAATTAATTTGTCATGGGATATGATGACTTGTTGATCATTCACTTCAATTTATTAGGAACTTCCGTTTTTATAATTTTCCATTTCCAAGTTTTTAAGAGTAGTCTTCGACAAAAACCAATTCATTTTGTCGTCATGGATTGATACACTATGATTTTTCAACATTAGTTTCAATTGTTTTCCACATGATTGATTCACTATGACATTTTGATTATTAAGGAGCCCCTTCCGGTCTAAAATATAAGCCTCCTTCTAGAATAAATCCCTCAATCTATAATATAAATCATAATTACCATTTTTAAATTTCACCCCCTATTTATTGGTGTACATGTTGGATAATAAGAAAGAAGAGAGACACAAGATAGATTTGAATACAGGTGAAGTTGAAAAGCTTTTTCAAACTAAAACTGATTTAATGAGTTAATTATTCTTCCTTATCTTTGGGTAGGTGGCTGAAAGTACTTATATTTTGAATTGGATGAAGTATACTATCTGATCTTAAATGCATATTAAAAAAAAAGGAGAAAACTTAGATCAAGTTTCTTATATTAATTGCGTCAAGTTCCCAATCACACATGATCATGTGTGCTAATTTTGAAATATCATTATTTAACTTTAAATCCAAATGAGAAAAATGAAATACATAATTATGTGTGATTGAAGAACTATAAGCAATGTGTATAAGGAATTTGATAGAAGTATGATCCTTAAAAATTTAGTTAAATCAATTATATTTAATAAATTTTGTTGGTTTCCTAAAATACTCTTTTAATAATTTGTATTATAAAATATCCTCTTGGTGAAATCCCTTTAATAATAATTGAAAATGAAACTATAAATTTAGGGGATAAAGTTGATTAAAGTAAATTTGTGTCTATTTGGAAACAAGATAAAAAAATACTTTTATGTAAGCCGAGGTAAATATGTGAAGGAGATTATTTTCTTTTACAGAAAAAGACTGTTGAACGTGCTTTTGACTCTCTTCAAAACTTTGCCAAATAAGCTGGATCATTCCTACACGTTTAGAACTGGAGGTGTGTGTATCGTATCACAATAACCATGAAACTATTTATATCTAAGGTTACGTTTGGTACCATGGAATTTGGAGACATGGATATGGAAATGGAATTGATTTCCATATCCATGCATATTTGGTACCATGGAATTGGCTTCCACATGGAAACCAATTCCACCAAAACCATGGATTTACAATTCCATCTCAAAAGCTTGGATTTGTAAATCCATGGAGATAATTCCATCTAAAAAATTTTTAAATTTTTTTAATTTGATTTAGGTAGTTTTAAAAGTTAAAAAAAGATTTTTTAATTTAGAAGGGCTTTTAGGTCTTTTCATCTAAAAATCATACTTCATCTCCATGACATACCAAACATACTTTTAAACCTCATTTCTATTTCCATTTCCACATCCACATCCATATCCATCGAAATGAATTATGTGTACCAAACGAGGCATAAATTGGTACCATGGAATTTGGAGGCATTGATATGGAAATGGAATTGATTTCCATATCCATGCATGTTTGGTACCATGGAATTGGCTTCCACATGGAAGTCAATTCCACCAAAACCATGGATTTACATACAATTCCATCTCAAAAGCTTGGATTTGTAAATCCATGGAGATAATTCCATCTAAGAAATTTTTAATTTGATTTAGGTAGTTTTAAAAGTTAAAAAAATATTTTTTAATTTAGAAGGGCTTTTAGGTCTTTTCATCTAAAAATCATATCTCATTTCCATGACATACCAAACATATTTTTAAACCTCATTTCCATTTCCATTTCCACATCCATATCCATTTCCATATCATCAAAATGAATTCTGCGTACCAAACGAGGCATTAACATGATATTTGAATTAGTAACAATAATGAAAACTAATGTAACTGATTGGCTCTATCATCTTTGGCTAACTTTAAATGAATTGAATAAAGTAGGGAATTGAATGAATAACTAATTTTTATAATTTATGAAAAATATTCATTATGCATCTCCATAAAAATAAAGTTAATAAGTACGTACAGCTATTAATTATAACAATACTACAAACACATACACATAGTTCAATCTTTGTATAAACAAATTATATCCTTTTATTTTTAAGTACTTCGTTTCACATTTTGATCGGTTGTTTCCTACAGTTAAAAGTATAATAGGGTATGCTGATAATTTAAAAAAAGTATAATATATATGTATTGTTAAAGAGTTGTTGATATTTTCTGGAAAGACTAGAAAAAAAATTTGAAATTAACTTTTAGATTATTTGTGAGTCACTTTTACAACTTAAGAGTCGTAATTTGTGATTGCTGATTTTTTCAATTTTTAATATTAAACCATGAAAATTAACTTGGCAGCTTAGAGTACTTCAGTAATTTTCTTTTTCTTTTTAAATTTTGATCACCTTACCTAAGTGTCTTTGGTTCTTTTTTTTTTTGTAATTTTAAAATAAGTCGGTCCTTCAATGGTATTTGATTTCACTATCAGAAAAATGTCATTTATAAGCGACGGAAAAATCCATTGCTAAATGATATTTTCCTTCAAAAAATTTCCATTTAGCGATAAAAAATATTAGCGACCCTCGTTTTAGCGACGGAAAATAGCCATTTAGCGACGGATTTTCCGTCGCTAAATGGTATTTTTCTGGTAGTGTTTGTTTTTTTTTGTTCCAAAGTTGTCATCAACCATCAATATATTTTATATAAACCCTAATGACCCGAATATTATATATAAATGTTGATAAATAATATGGGTATTGCACAATATACATATATATATATATATATTACTCTGATTCAATTATAATATGTGACCATGTGAAACATGAATCATGATTAGTATTAGGAAAATGCATTTTCACTTGCACTACCTAACAAGTTTGACTATATAGAAGACAATGTGGTGCTGGCTTTCACGTACGGAACACTCCTTGTAATTTTTATATTTTGAACATTATTGATATCGAAGAGGGGGGATTATTATGAGTTCAAAAACGAAGTGAATTAATTACCTAAAAGTCCAATAAAAATTAATGAGTATGCAATTATGATAAGCTCTAATATAAAATATGACAACGGATTCATGTCGTTCACTTGTTAGCGAGGCATTTCAGTAATTAATTTCATTTCTTGAGACTTGATAGTAATTTCCTCGTAGCTTTGTGAGCAATTGCACCTAAGGCCCCCACATGCATACACACATGTCCAGTTCTATTTATAGAGCATACATACAGAGAATGATTTTTATCCTATTTATATGATATATCATTAATTTTTTTATATAAACATGCTTTAAGAAGAATGTTTTGTTCTACAATATATGTCACTTGGAATGTACTTAGCACTTATTTGTCAAATTTGCTCATGAAATTAATGCTTAAACGCAGCTTCTTGGATTTTTCTATCTCATTATTTAAATCCTTATTTAATATGGGTAAAGTTGAAAAAATATTTTAATTTAAGATAGATTTAATAATTTAACTACCATTTGTTAATTCTAATTAATTAGTTGAAGTGACTTATATTGTGGACCACATGAAGCGTCATTTTAAGGTTTCCATTAATTTGTGTAAAATATAATGGAAATGACTTATAAATAGAATATATATTTAATATGTAAAGATTAAGTATTTTTAAGGTAAAATATACTTTTAGTCTTTTAAATTTCAACCAAGTTTTAGTTTAATGTTAATGCCATTAGTTTTATTTAACAGAAAATGCTTACTCAACAAATTTAAAATATGACTCTACGATTAAATGATGACTAAATATGCTTAAATTTTAATTCTCTAATCTAATCACTTTTATATTTTAAATTTTAAAAATGTTTTATTAGCATTTTAGTCAGTATTTTTCATTATATAAGATTAACTGCATTAATAATTAAGGATTTAGAAGTACACTTTTTAAATTTAAGATATTAAATTAAAACTTGGTCTAAATTTAAAGAACCAAGAGTATGATTTAACCTATTTTTAATTATTTACTAATATATATATATATATATATAAAAGGATGTCAAGTTAATGTATTTCTCATGTATTAGTTTTACAATATAAATTAAATTTTATTTGAATAGCAAAAAACATTTAAAACTTTCAATAAGAATGATATTATTAAATACTAATGACCTTGATTACATTTAGAATGATATGAAGAGAAATATGAATCAACGTAGCTAAATATTTAAAGTTAAAGATCTAATGAAGAATTAAACCATATCAAAAGATTAAACATTTTCTATATATTTGTTACTTATAAAATATTATTGACAAATATACTTGTAATGGTTGTTATTTTAATATTTTTAAAATTAGAGTTACTTAAATTATATTTAAAATCAACAGCATTATAGAATAAATTTGATGAACATTGTGACTAAAATTTTTTTTACACAATGTTGTGGAAACCAATACCACTATAACATAGTCCTATGATGCTTTTCTTCAAGTTGAATGTCGCAATCTCAATATAATTTTAAATTGCTTGTGCTTCTCTTTGTAATTAAGAAAATATTGTAAAGATTAATAAAATATAATACACGATGTGATCCAAATAAATTTTTCCTAAAGCATCAATTTTTTTAACATATGGCCCTGCTCTATTTCTTTCTTGTTGGCAGTGTTCCATGGTTAGAAATTACATCTATTTATAGAATAGCTGTGTCAATCATACAAATTCATTAATAAGGTTAATATCGGTATAAAATATAAAATTTGAAATAGGATAAGTTATTAAATCATTGGGAAAGTGATGAATATTAGTATATACTGATTTTTTATATTTTGTGCAACACAACATTGTATAACTAAATAGACAAATTTGACCATTATGTATAAACTTATCCCTTCATTTATTATAATTATAAAGGTAATGGGGCAAAAAACAACCCTAAAGTTTCTGTGAATGAAAACTGGACATACAGAAGTTATCGGATGGCCATTTTGAACTTGTAAAATTTAAAATAGGACATTTTCACCTCCATCGTTAAAAGTGTTAACTTTGATTATCAAAGTTGATTAACTTTTTCATTAAGGGTGTAACTGTCAAAGTTGACATTTTTAACAATTGGCGAAAATGACACTTTTAAAACTTTCGGATTTAAAATGACCCTTGCAACTTCCATTTGTTAAGTACTCATTCATAAAAACTTTCGAATTATTTTTACCCATTTACCCTAATTATAATATACCCTATATCTAAAAGCATAATTAGAAAAAAGACCAAGAAAATCATATCCCTTACAGCTCTCTCTCTCTCTATATATATTGCGTGTCAACATAACAAATGAATGGATTAGTTAGAAATGTGTTCAGAGGCATATTTTTTATAATAGTCTTGCGTGCAGTGATTTGCCAAAAACGAACCATGAATATTTTTCCTAAAAAATGCATGCTTGCATGCATATATATATATATATATATATACATCGATTTATATATACTTACACACATACATATATTATTAAGTATCGATTTATATACATACATATACATATATTAAATAGTAGTAATACTATTTTTTTTGGGATGAAACTTTCTCCTATTGGTTGCCACATGGAAACCTACTTTGCGGGTATAGTTCAAACTTTGATGCTAATGTGTTACTTCTGAGGTCCAAAATGGAGGCGGGAATGATAATTATGTGGATAAGCTTGCTACATTCTATTAAATGTTTTTTTATATAAAATCACTTATATTAAATTTATAAAGTTTACAATGTGTTTACGTTTTTTAAAGTTAATATTTATTTTAGAATAAAACTCATGTCATTTACTTATGTATCCATTAAGTTTGATTCTCCAATCAAATATTAGCAAATGTGATTTTTATCAGAGTTAAACCTACTTTTGGTTCTATAGTTTATAAAGATTTGAGTTTAGGTCCCTGAAAAATAAAAGGGGTGGTTTTTGTTCTTCAATTTCACTCTGTCTAAAACTATTAGACCCTAATTTAAAATTATCAATTTTGTTTATGTATCACTGACTCTGTTGATTATGGCGAAATGACTTGGTAATTAAATAAGATAACATAGAAACAATTCTTATATGACATGTTCTTATAGTTTTAAGCTTCTTTTTTATTTTTTATTTTGTATTTTAAAATCTTTCTTAGTTTTGGTTCCTAAAGTTTTAAACATATGGTTTTGATTCTGTAATTCACAAGAACTTGGATGTTTAACGGCATTAATTAATACCGTTAAGTTTGTGGATCAAAGCAAAATTAATACATTCGAAACATAGAGACCAAAACTAAAATTTATTTAAAGTATAGAGATCAAAACCAAATTTGATCAAAAGTATAGGAACCTTAAAAAATTTTAGAGACTAACATTTTTAGATAGAATGAACTTGATGGACTAAAACAATCAGTTTTAAATTTTAGGTATAAAATCCCACATTAGTGTAAATTATAAGGACAAAAAATAGGTTTAACCTATTTTATTATTAATGATACTTTAATAGAAGTTTAAAATTTTCTCCATGCATGTGAATTTTTGTTATTAAAAAAAAATACATATGCATATTAAGATTTGATTAAAAAATTGGACCCAAAGATGAGTATAAGCAAATTGAACTAGGTTTTGTTGTTATTTATTTCATTATGACAAAAGTGAAATAATAAATTCAAATATTATTCTCATAATCAATTTTTACAAAAAAAAAAGATAATTATTTACTTTAAACAACTAAAATTTTAAAATTAAAATGTTGATGCATGGATTAGATAAAAATAAAAATGTTGTTGCTCTACCTATCTCATGTTGAAATTTAATGTCTTAATCCCTTACCACTTTCCTTATTCTTTGTATGAAAAAAAGAGTGGGATTAATTTAGAGATAACAATGACTATCTAAAACCATTCTATTACTCAAATCTAAATGGCTTGGCGGCCTTGACAGGCCAAGGTTTAAAATGGTTGGGTTTAAAAAGCTCACTTATTCTAAAACCATTCTATTAATACCGAAAAAACAATAAATTTTCTAAATTTTTTAATGTAAAACATAAATATTAGTTAATTAAAGTGTCAAACTAGTGCCCAAACTTCCAAAGCTAGTCCAAATCAAACCTTGAACACTATTAAACTATTGTCTAAACTTGAAAATAACCAAAACTAAATAAATCAAATAAATCCTAAAGATATAAATCAAATAAAACTTAAGGTTAATATGCACAATTACCGATGAATATTCAAAATGGAAGCAATAGTTTCAAACAATTAAATATAACTTAACACCATTACTTTTTGTGGTTATGATTCTAATTACCGCTAACTATTTTAATTTATTTGTTATGGAAACTGGATATAGGTATTGCATATTGTACCACAAAATCAGATAAATTGATATGATTTTTTTGTGGGCGTATAACTTAAAATAAAATGTGAAATGATTTTGAAATTCAAAATTTTTTTAATGTCACAATAATACATCAAATAATTTTCATGATTTGGCCTGCTTGAGAATGGTTCAGAAGTGAGGAACCTGTTTACTAAGCATGGAGTCTTCAGTTATTAAACTTAGAAATAATATTAATATTAATTAAAATTATAAAATAACAATTAAACATGTTCTTCAAATTAAAGTCCATATATATGTAGGGCCCATCTGCTAGTAGTTGTGCTTTAGTCACATTGTTTATATATGCCTTGTAAACCCAAAACAATATCATTATTATTATTATTGCAAGTATGATAAAATAATTAGCCTTTCCTTTTCTGTAAGAAGTTGAAGATTAGGTTAGATAAACTGTTTTTGAAGTATGTAAGAAGGAAAAAGCAGATTTGGTTATCTTGGAAGAAAAAAGGATTCATTCCTTGCCATATAAAAACTATTCATTGAAAATGAGATATGTTGTTTATATTTCTGACTAAATAGTATGCTTTGAATATATTAAAGGTACGTATTGTTTAAAAGAAGTCATTAATTATTATCTTACTGGAAGATTATGCCATTGAAGGTCGTTATCCATGACTACGAAAATAGAGGACAGGCATGGAATTTTGTACCAGAACAATAAGATTAACAAACAAGCAAAGTATTTGGAAAAATTGATACTGTCAATTACTTACAAACATCGATCACCTCCTTCTTCGTTCTATATATAAGACTCACTAATCTCTGCAACATTATATTTTCAAGTTTCAAAACAGATTGAAAGCTCCATATCATTGTCCTCCGCATATCACAACACTACAAGAGAGGTACGAAGAATCTGAACTTTTCTATATATTCTTCTTCTTTCTTACTTTAATTAAACTTGATCCAAATTATGATGACTGTGCATGTTTGATGAATATTAAAGATTCATTAATAAAACCACTCTCTCCCCTCCTTCATTAGCTTCCTTCTTTTTTTCCCCATGGCGATAGATAACTCTCTTGATATGATTTTCTCCATCATCAATAAAAGATCGTGTTTTAAAGGGTATCGATTATCGAATCACTTTTAAGTAAATCGAATCACAGTTAGTTCACTCCTTTCTTTTCTGTTAAAGTGGCATACACTATTATAAACGGATGGAACTCATGACCTCTTACTTGCATGGAGCTTCCATGCTATTGGGCTATAAAGCCGTTGGCATTATTTCTCTCCTCTATTCTTTAACCGAACTAATTCTCTCACTAACTTAATATCCTTATCTTTAATGTGTTTAAGGAAGGATCAAACTGCAATACAAATGAGTGTAATGAAACTTACATATATGTGTGTGTGAATTTTGTGTGTAGTGATAATGATGATGGGGAGAGGATCAGAGAGTGATAATGAAAGTAGTGGTGGGTTGAAGAAGGGGCCATGGACAGCAGAAGAAGATAGAAGACTTGTGGAGTACATAGAGAAAAATGGACATGGAAGCTGGAGAGCACTTCCAAAGCTGGCAGGATTGAACAGATGTGGAAAAAGTTGCAGACTGAGATGGACTAATTACCTTAAGCCTGACATCAAAAGAGGCAATTTCACTGACCAAGAACAGCAACTCATCATCAATTTGCATGCAGTTCATGGCAACAAGTAATTTTCACACACACACACACACACACACACACACACACACACACACACAATTCTCCACTAAACTAGTCAGCAGTTATAATTTTTATTAGTCATTTCTTGTTAGATAGATTTTGACATTCTTCATTGATTTCTTGTGCCACGTCATCAGCTACATCAAATACACAGATAAAAGCGCAAATTCGGTTCGATAACTTTATCAAAAATTTTCGTTTTGGTTTTATAAAGTATTTTTTAGTCCGTTAACACTAACATCGTTAATCTCAAATGATGATTTTTTTTTTTGTGTAAATCATTCATTGTTATTTTTAAAAATTCAATTTAATATATCAATATTTGAGATTATTTTGTTCATATTTAAATGTTCAATGTCGGCATCTTTTGTTAATAGTATTAGTATTAGAGGATTGAAAAGAAGACAGCTTATAAAATTAAGAGATCAAAAATAAAATTTTATGTAAAGTTAAATGACTAGAGGTGGATTTTAGCCGCGGACCTTAATTATTTCATCAGTCTGTAATTTACATGTCAATTAAACTTTAGAATTTACTAGTCTCTAGATACATATGGGTAATCATTTTTTTTAATTTGAGACTTGCATGTATATAATTATCTATAAATATTAAGCTACATGATCTGGTACAATATTAACCAATGACAAATATGTAAATATCTTTCCTACAAGATTATTGAAAATACAGGTTGTAAAGCTATACACACAAACGCACACATGATGGTGTAGTGGGTAGAATTAAAATAGGTTTTATTTTATTATTTCCCCTTTTTCGTGATTGTGATTTTTGAATTTTTAGGTGGTCCACCATAGCAGCTCATCTGCCAGGGAGAACTGACAACGAAATAAAAAACTTTTGGAATACGCATTTGAAGAAGAAGCTCTTGCAGATGGGATTAGACCCAGTCACTCATCGTCCAAGATCTCATCAACTTAATCTCCAACACTTACTATCTACTCTCACATCAGATAATAACCCTAATTATTGGGAAAACGTTCTTAATACTATTCAAACTTTGTCCCATTCACAGCTAGCTAAACTCCATCTTCTGCATAACATACTTCAAGTCCTTGCGGCTACCACTGCTACTGCTACTGCCAGTGCGAGTCTCGCTTCATGTAATCTGGAGCCACTCGTAAATCCTGGCTCAATGATGGATCATCTTCTCTTACAAGAACATCAAACCGTTGGAAATTTATCTTCTCTTTCAAATTTGCCAAACGTTGAGGGTCTTCATCATCAAAATCTTCAGCATCTACCACAAGCAGTGGTGAATGATCATGATGATGAGCTTCTTAAGATAATGCCTTGTTTGGCTGCTACGGCGGCTTCGTCTTCGAGTTATTCCCTTCCCAGTCTGGTTTCACCCACACCTGATTGCTCCTCACCATCATCTTTTAACAAAATGAAAGACAAGATAAACCAAAATGATGGCACTAATAATACGAATCATCCTCCTTCCACTTCAAGTACTAACTTTGATACTTTCGGAGAATTTATGGATGAGCAAGCAAGTGAAGCTTACTGGAAAGATCTTATAGAGTAAGTGTACTCATACTTAGTTCTAAGTCTGCTACTGTACATTCAATACAGTTTAAACAACGTGTATAGCTTGTGAATAGTACAATTTCAGTTAATACTATGTATTGATGTATATATATGGGTCTCTGTGTGTTGGTTTTTTTGCATGAGATATCTAGATATTTAGCAATAATAATAGTTATGTATGACTAATTTTGTTTTTGAATATTTCTCTTTAACTTGACTCAAACTCAGTTATCTCCTGTCTGGATTTATTTGCAGTCAAGAAACAAACCAGCTATGGTCAATCTCATAAAGGAGGAAGAAGCAATAAAGGGATTCGCCATTGTTCTATAGAGAATAATAAAGAAATAGTATTGTTTTATTGTCTAGCATTTTGTTGATCGTGAATATATATATATATATAGTGATGTATGCATTTGAAAATGTTGATTCTTTTGGACTAAATAATTATACTTCATTGTATAAATTAAAGATCATGTGAGTGTATTCATAGAAGGTACGTATGAACTTTCTCCAATAACAATATGTAACAGCAGAAGGCACATATACCTCTCGCTATTGCGTTTTTTTTCATGTATTATATTGAATTTGAGATCTACCATCAACACTAAAAAAACACAAAATTTCTAACCGAATTAACCACGAAATTTTTTCTATAGAGAATTAAGTTGGAAATTTTTTGCCACAAAATTTTCCTTCTATAAATTAGCCACTACATTAGCTAAGGAAAAACTATGTGTTGCTAATTCTTTCACTAAAATATTAGTGACAGAATTAGCTACGAAATGTTTCCTTGGCTAATTTCTTTGACAAATTCTGTCCCTAATTTCATACAAAGTTTTTTTAGCAACAGGATTTTTCCACCGGTAATTAATGTGACAAATTCTGTCACTAATTTCATATGAGGTTTTTTTAGCAATAGATTTTGTTTTTGGTGCAAATTCCGTTGCTAATTTCATATGGGTTATTTTCAGCCATGCTATTTTTCCATGCCTAAAATTTAAAATTTATTGTGTTTGTAATAAATTTGATATTAAAAATTTTCTCATAAAAAATAAAAATTATGATATTAATAGTCATATAAATATATAAACATTATTGACAAATCAATTATACACACATATAAAAACAAATTGTTAGATTTAATTAATGTTAGTTAAAAATAGAATTCAAATTCAAAACTGGCTAAAAATATATTTATAAGAAAACCATTCTAGTTTTAAAATTAAATGTTTTTAGTTGGTATTCATTTATATTAAAGCATTATAATAAATACATAAAAATTCTTTTGAAGTTGTATCCATTTAAAATTAAAATTATCATTTAATTTCTTTTTAGTTTTTAACAATATTATATGATATATATAAATATATATAGGTATATATAATTTAGTATGTAGCAAAATATTTTATATATATATATATATATGGGCTTAAAGTGTGAAAGGTCAAGGCAAAGACTTATTCAATTCATGGAGAAGATAAAAATTTCACATGTTTATCTAAGTGGCGTCCTATGGAGATGAGTGACATATTTAAATATGGGCTTAAATATGTCACTCATCTCCGTGATGAGCTGGCAGTTGGAGGATGTGACACTTGGCATTTTTATTTATAAAAAATACATTTACCACGGAATATTCTGTTGCAAATTCACAACTGAATTTCAAAAAATTCCATTGGAAAATTACTGACGGATAGCACCGAAACATGGGGTATGGATCACTAAGCATCCAATATCTGGACTATCAATGGTTTAATTCTTTGAAGAAGAGGATCTTTGAAGATTTTAATGAGGAAGTTCTCGAACAAAATCCTATGGAAGGTTAAGATGACCCTATTCAAGAGGAACTTCAATTGATCTATACTGATTTTGATTCCAAGTCTGACCCTTCCAATGTTGATGAACCTCAAAAGTGGATGAGCAAGTGAGCCAACCTTTGATTCAAGTCTTACCTAAAGCTATAACTTAGTGTGATACAATCAAATTAACAAATGTAATACTGGTAAATATAAAATGGTGTCATTAGAAAATATGCTAATTCCATCAACAGTTAAAAAAGTGTTGAATTCTGTGCCAATGTAATGATAGAATATAAAAAAGCTGTGAAAGCTTCGGGCAAAGGCAAATACAAATTAACATTACTTTGGATATGGGCACTAGATTTGACAACACAATTTATGTTGTTGAGGAAAGTTGTTATAGCCTATTGTTGTAGTTGAAAATTGTACCCCAAAGTCGATCATTATACCTTAAACATTGCTGATGTTTTATGAATTTTCTCCGTTTTGTTATCATAACATTTGCATATTTATTACAATAATTGCATCCATAAAAGAATTATAAAGACACTTGTAACAGTACAAGGTACTGGACCGACCCGCTATGAGAAAGTTGCATGTATTAAGTCATAATCTTATCTCATATGTAATCACGTCACACCGTTATTTGACTTGAGATCATCATAGATTCCTACATGAGAGTTGTTGAGGTTTGACTTAGTCAAAAGTCACCTTTGATCTGATGATGATAAATGCTATAATCGGGTTTAGGCATCTTTCATGTAAAGAAATGTGAATGATCAAGATGAGATTTGTCCATCACATTAGTAGAGAGATATTACTGGGCCCCTCAATGAGTGGATCTGAGAAATGTATGACCATACTACATCAAAAGGAGTTTCATTTCAAAGATCATATTACTTAGGGATCGAGAAAGTAATGTTCAATTTTTTTGATAATATCTCTTAATCTATATATCCAATTGGTTTCAAACTCATCTTATTTGAAAGTAGACTCAAAGAGCTTTCCAGTAATAGGTTATTCGTTAAATTTGAAGATCAAATGAAGAAGTTACAACATTTTGAAGTTTAAATTTTTTAAACCACTTATAAAGTGTGAAATCATCGGAATGAGTTTTATGTTCATTCGAATGAAGGTCACTTTTTAAATAGTTTAGAAAATGGACTTTCTAAACCGTTTATAGACAAAAAGTTTTAGAAAGTCCACTTTCTAAACCGTTTATAAAAATTACAGTTTAGAAAGTCTACTTTCTTCAAAAAGCTGTAATTTCTTTGTTTGAACTCTAAATTTAACGAATGACCTATCTATGGAAAGATCTTTGAGTTTACTTTCAAATAAAACAAGTTTTACAACCATAGGATTTGTAGTTTGAGAGATATAATTAAAAAACTGAACATATATAATGAATACATTTATTCCTAATATATGTTTGATTTTTTTATGATATCTCTTTGACCACATATCCAATTGATTTTAAACTTATTGCATTGGAAAGTAGACTCAAAGGGATTTCTAACAATAGGTCATTTGTCAAATTTGGAGATCAAACAAAGAAGTTACAACCATTTAAAATTGACTTGATACTTGCTTTAGAAGCTCATTTGAATGAAATATTTTCTCATTCGAATAAAGTGTCTCATCTTCAACTTATTCGAATGAAATTTTGAGATGAGGCTTAAAATATTTACTACTTATTTGAATGAACTTGAAACTCATTGAATGAGTTTTACGTTCATCTCTAGATCTTATTTGCTGAAGATGAGGCCTTCACTCGAATAACATATGTGCCTCATTTGAATGAAAACAAACATCCATTAAAGATCCGTTGCTCCAGGTAAAAAATGATACGTCCACGGCAATGTGTATACTTCAGGATACTCAGTGCTCCAATGTGTATACTTCCGTAGCTAAAATGCTACTTTAACCTTGATATTATCTAACTTCTTCTAAGGACATTTGAAGTTCAGAATTAGAATGACCTAGAGTTTTAGCCCTATCCCTTCTTGGCATGCACAATCAACTAATCAAAGCAAAGAATTTTTCTTATTTATGCAAATGAAAAAGGAAAAATCAGAAACAAATGTAAAATACTAGAACAAAAAAATGCAAAAGCTAACAAAAATGAAAACTAGGCAAATGCTAGTCAACAAATGAACTCCAATCAAGTTACTTGACACTTAAATACTTGGGAATCAATTCCTTGGCTCCCCGGCAATAGTGCCAATTTGATGAACTATGTCGTGGGGCAATCAAATAAAAACTAAGCTAAATGCAATATAGTAGCACTAACCTAGGTCGATCTCTACGTGAATCATATATTTAATTCCTAAGTAATTTAATGTGAATAGAAAATTAACCAAGAATTATCTAATGTGATTTTACTATCTAATTAAACTAAATGAATGCACTTAAATTCTATAAAATGGATGTCCTAGGTGATTGAATCCACTAACCTTCATTGTCCAATTTTAATATTAAATTCTTCTTTTAACTAAGTACAATGACTAGCAAGAACCATTACTAATCAGTATTTCTAACTTTTTAATTTAATTTAAATCTAACTCAATTAATCAATTAATAATATCTTAGTACTTAGCTCATGTTAGATTTATAAAAGATCATCTTTACCTCCAATTAATTCCTACAAACCTAACAAATCAATTGATTTAAAGAGAATAAAGGAAAGTAATTGAATAACAAAAGTGCTATAGTCCAATCATAATCCAAAGTACTAATCTAACACAAGTATCATAATCTAGATTACATCAACTGATCATAATCCTCTTCCAACCATATAAATCATAAACTCTAGTATAGCGTCCTATCAATGGACAGAAAAAAAAGAGGGTGGAGAAGATGGCGTGAAAGAAGGAAAATGGGAAGAGTGTGGGAGAAGGTTGAGTACTGAGGAAGAAAAAAAAAAGAGTATGTGCACACAGCAAGAGAAAGAGGGGAGAGGGAGAGTTGTTTAAAAAAAATAATGTGTGTTGGCTTGGCGTCTGTGAAGGGGTGGGGTATTATAAATACCCCTCCCCACAATTATTCCCCCCCCCCCACACACACACACTTCACACACCGATTTGCTCCCAGCGGCCGACGTGAGAAGGAGAGCGTGAGAGGGAGAGAGAAAGAGAGAGAGAGAGGAGGGTGTTGGAGAAAGATGAAAGTGGAAGGAGGTAGTTTCCAGTCTAAAGGTTATACTTCTTGGATTATTTAGGTAAGTAAAAAGTCTTATTTTCATTAAACTCCGTTTATAAAAGTTGTTCTAAATATTTTTCTCTTTCTAACGGTAATAATGTTATGTTGGCTGAAGAATATTTTTGAATATTGATATTTTCTAGTTGGAATTTTACTAGTAGAAAATCTTATATTAGTAAAGTGATTTTTTTAATTAATTTCTGCATGAGTAGAATTACTTATTTGATATTTAGAAATTTAGTTGTGTTCAAAAGGAGATATATTTTGGATATATATGATATTTTAAATAAAAAAATAAGGAGAAAAAAAAGTGTGATGGATAATTTATGAATAGATTTGATCAGTCTAGATGTGTTATTTTTGTATTTTATGATTTTATAAATAATTGTTATTATAAAATGTTTCTAAATCAATTTTATTGGGCATCTTAAGATATGAAATTTTTTTTAAACAAATTATTTGGCATAGTGAAAATGTAATTTATATTTTAATTGGTTTAGATTTGTGATTCTGTCATTATATTGTTTTATAATTAATCTTTGCTATAAATGGGTTACAAATAATTTTATAGTGGATATTTTTACCTATAAAATTAATTTTAAATAAATCATTAACAAAATTTTAAACAGTTTAAATTTAAAAAAAAATTGGGATTTAGAATTTATCGATTTTTTTAGTATGAAATTCTAAACTTTAAATTAGGAATGATAATGTTAACTTGAGGTTCATATGAATTAAAGAAGTTAAGAAAAATATTTAAATTAATTATAAAATATATATTTGGGGTTAGAGTGTGAGTTAAAATGTTTGGTAATTATTTATTTAATTATTGGATTAAATTTGTATTTACATTACGGTGTAGATTAATTGGTGATTGGGCTATATTTGGCTGCTTTATTCTCAAGACTAGTGGGATTTAGCTTGAAATTGAGATAACCGAGATTAATTTATTTTATATTCCTGTTGTGGAGTGTAAGGTGTTTTCCAACCCTTACTTTATTTATGGGAAAATTTAATTGTGATCCAGAAAATTTTACATATGACATTTATTCAGTGAAGCGGTGTATTTTTGAAGTATATGAGGGTTTTGTTATACATGAGATGCTGTAACATTTGTGATGAATGATATGATTATGGCATTTGGACTGTATGAATGATGGATGTGCATTTATATCATTTTGTGTTATACTATGGGGTTATTTTCGAGACGATCGAAGAGTGGTGAATTATTGTGCCCCTCAACTTTAGCTGATCCTTGGCCCAGATTTAAGTTAAGTTGGTGTGGGTGAACACCTCCTTACCTTGGCCTGTTGCAGGTGGTATGGGAGGGGACAATGTTCTTGACGTGACTAGCTAGCCGAGGCTAGGTATACTAGCACTGATAGGCTGTGGCATGTCCAGAAGTTATAAGGTGGAGCAGGTGGATAGGAGGTTAATAGCTTTTAATAGATATTATGTTATGGATTTATTATTATTACGGACAAACCTGCTTCTCTGACTTGCATTCCTATCCTACATATGTTAGAAATTTATTTCGGTTACTGAGATATCATGTCCCATCCTGTTATTATAACTTTTTTTTTCAGGCAATACCTCTAATTCTAATAGAGGCCGAGGGAAGCAGCCAGAGGCATAGCCATTAAGCCTTGTAGGCTCTTTTTGATATTGGTATTGTATTGAATTTTATATTGCCATATAGGGCCCATTATTATGATGCATTGTATTTTGTGAAGGCAGGCAAGAATTGGTGGGCCCTGTGATGTTGGTTCATCATTTTGTGCCAAGCGATTCGGATTTATGTGACAATTTGTGAACGGATCGTGTGGCAAGGATCCGGGGTGCCTTATTTAATGAAATCGCTTCCGCGAAACTATGTGGTTATTTAATTATTTTGATTAAATTATTATGGTATAGAAATGGTCTTTTCAACTTGGTATTCAGAGCCGTGTGTTTTATTTTTCCTAACTATGTGATGCATTGCATTTAGGATATGATAATATAAAATTTGTACATACCTGCTTCCCTTTGTTAGTGCGTTACATTGTTTATTCTTATTGTTCCCCTCTGTGGTTGGGTTTTACCCTTAGGTGGGGAGAGATGGTTGATACGAGGCGTACTTGCATTGGTGACAGTAGCTATAAGAGACCTAACGTGCCTCAGCAACCCGTATCAAATGCAGAAATGTTACGGTAGGTATACCAATTGACCCTTTCAATGGATGAATGGGTGAGAAGACTTGAGGAAGATAAAGCCAGTGAAAGGGCGAGTAGGGGTAAGAATAATCATACGTAGGAGCTCGATCTGGAAGCAGGGGAAGGGAACATTGGCCATGCTGAGGGGCCATTATCTCATTCACAGGATGTTGAGTCAGGGGAATCATCTGGACAGAGGTCTGCTCCTGATATGCTTACGATGTGGAAGCATTTAGATCATTTCCACCCAAAGACCTTCTCAGGAGGATCACCGACTGTAACGAAGGCCTAGATTGATAGGCTGGAGATGCTATTTGACTCGATTGTGTGCGACAGCCATCAACAGGTGCTAGCCGCAAAGACTCTTCTAGCAGATGGTGCTTTAGATTGGTGAAACACGGTTAAACTGACTGATGGACGCCGTCTAGATTGGGATGAGTTCAAGTCAATGTTCTTTGATTTCTATTTTCCAATAGAGGTAAAGCATCAGAAGGAGGTTGAGTTCTTCACACTTCAGCAAAGGGAAATGGATGAAAACACATTTATATCCCATTTTATGGAGCTGTCTAAGTATGTTTCGCAATTGGATTGAGGAAAGGTAAGCCACAACCACTGGTTAGCTATGCAATTGCTAGAGAACTACAACGAGGATGTAAAATTATGGTTGGGTACCTATGACGTCATGAGTCTTGAGAGATTAATAGCTAAGATTTGGGAGGTCTGTAGGAGATACAAAGATGCTGCTGGTTCCATGAGAAGGGATTCTCATGGTCGGTTCAGTAGCCACATGGGAGTAAGAGGAGGAATTAGTAAGAAGAGTCATCCTTCAAGCTCCAGTGGATCTGGGAACAGGAGAAGCTTCCACCAGGGGAGCTTCCAGCAGAGAAGTCACACTCCAATGAGCCAAAGTCACACTAGAATGAGTCAGAGCTCCCAGCATGGATCAGTGGCATCTGTCCCTAGCGTAACTCAGCACCCTTCTTGTACTCGTTGTGGGAGAGTACATCCAGGCGAGTGTTGCACTTGCTATTCATGTGGACAGAAGGGACACTTGGCGAGGAACTGCAGCAGGGGAAAGAAGGAGAACCCTGCTCCTAGGGCATCAGTACCAGGACGTGTATTTACATTGACGGCTAAGGAGGCAAACACTGCTCCTAACCTTATCCGAGGTAACGTTCTACTTCAAAGTCATCCTTTATGTGTGATTGAGCTTTAATTGTATTAGTTTTCTTCTTGAATTTCCAGAGTTTTAGAGTCAATTTTGGCCCATACATGACCTTTTTGTGCTTAAGTTGAGATTAGGAGTTGTTGATTTGGATTAATGCAATTTTGGGTTCATATGCCATGAATAATGATGCTATTGTGCCTAAATTCCATCTTGAGCAAATGATACTGCCAAAGTTTTGTTATTTCATTTCAGGAATTCCGTGCAAAGGCAAGGGAAGCAGCTCTGGATATTTTTGCCGCGATGTAATCACAGTTCGCCGCGGCCAAAGTTCAATCAAGCAGACAAAAAACTCTCGGGAGAGGTTCACCACGGCGAACCACAAAGTTAGCCGCAACAAATGTCACGTATCAGCACCAGATTTTTACTCTAGAAGGAAATTAACCCGACCCAGCCTTAAAGATCCGATCCATGACGGTTTCTAATGCTAAATTAGGTCATTTTTTACCAGAAAGGAGAGGAGGCTGGAGAAGGAAGGCAGAAACACACATACTCTCATCTTTTCTCTCATCTACACACTCTCCAAACCCTACCTGCACCCATTTCTTTCACTATCCATCCATTCATCATGCTTAACTCATCCATTCAGAGCCTATTTCCATTATCTATGAGGAGCTGAGCATTTTCACCCTCTTGAAGATGGGATGAGCTGGAGTTCGAAGTGCCGAAAGGGGAGTATTTATTTTCAATCTGTATTTACATTATAGATTACTTAGAATCCGAGTTGGACTTTGTGATTTGTATGTAAA
>JANTPZ010116041.1:0-13420 GCA_025593235.1 Vachellia pachyceras
CCGTGAGAAACTCAAGATTGGGATCTTGAGATTGTTGGGTTGAGTTTGAGTTGAGAAAACAGAGAGTGTGAGTCTCTGTGCAGTTCGTGAGGTAGAGTGATTCCCAGTGTAACCTTACATGTGGTAAGGGGGAGTTGTTGTAAAGGTTTCTAAGTACCTATGGTGCAAACTTGAGTGGGTTCATAAATGCCTGGAATCATTTATGGGGTTTTTCAAGTACCTACCGTGACAAACTTGAAATGGATTCACAAGTGTCTGTAGAGAACTTGTGGTTGTAATGGTTTTCCAAGTACCTGGTTAAACTTGGATGATATAGTGGATTGAAAATCTCAGAGGTGCTCTGGGGACTGGATGTAGGTCAGAGAGGGCCGAACCAGGATAAATTGTTGTGTGCTTTCTATTCTTTCATCTTCATTAACATGTATTGTTTTCCAAGCATGCAATCTGTTTTCAACATCTAAGGTTTTGATAAACTTGATTTGAATGTTTTGATAAATTAAGTTTTGATCGAAAATTTGTAAACACCCAATTCACCCCCCTCTTAGGTGCAGCCATCCTAACATCGAGCATCGTAGAGGTAGCCTTACCTTTGATTACAAGGTCGGCATACAAGAGACCCTTCTCTTCTTTCTTGGGTGGAGAAAAGAGTCCAGACAATGCATTCAAGTGTTGGAGGGAACCAAGGTCGATTTGTTGCTCCTTGTATTGCCTCTCCTGCATCTTAGCAACCAAGGCATTCATAGCCTTGCGGTTGGGGCAGTCACAAGTCCAATGCGGACCATCGCATATGAAGCATGGTTTTGGAGGCTTTGAAGCATCACGCTTGGTTGGCAATGGTTTATCCTGTTTCGAACCAAAGGACTTACCACCATCCTTGCGATCAAAGTTTTTCTTCTGTCCTCCTTTGTCTCCCCCACTTTTACTAGGGTTGGACTTCTTAGTCTTGGACGAGTAGTCGATTAGGCTTTTGGCAGCCGCGATTGCCTCATCAAGCGTCTGCACCTTGTGCCTGTCGAACTCTACTCTGGCCCAGTCTTTGAGTCCGTCCATAAAGTGGAAAAGAGCCTCTTTGTCGGACAGATCTTCAATCTCGAGCATGACAGTAGTAACCTCTTTGATGTAATCAGGAATGCTACCAGTATGCCTCAACCTACGAAGCTTACCTCTAGCCTCCGTCTCAGTATTGTGGGGAACAAAGTGCTTTCGGAGTTCTGACTTGAACATCTCCCATGTGTTGAGAGTACAAATGCCCTTCTCTCTCTCGGCATGCTTCCTGCGCCACCATAGTTAGGCTGCATCCCGAAGGAAAGTTGAAGCAGAGTTGATCCTGATCAAGTCATTAGAGACTCCAGTGGCCTCGAAGTACTGCTCTAGGCCAAAGAGAAAGTTCTCCACAACTGTGGCACTACGCGTACCATTGAACATTGCCGGTTTCGGCACTTTCACACCCTGAGAAATGGCATTCGACGTGCTACCACTAATAGGGCTGTTTACACGGCGATGAGACTCACATTCATGACGAATCTCATCCATTTCAGAGTGTAGACCTCTTATCTCCTCCCTGACATGTTGGCGGAGATCAGCGAGATCCTGGGTAAGGGAATGAATGTCTTCCCCTAAACTACGGCCAAGTTCTGCAATCATGGCCTTGACAGCATGTAATACCTCAGCGTTCTCTTGGATGAGATTGCTGAGTTGATCGTCGAGTCCCCCGATGGTATTCCTCACTTCCTCCATGTTAGTTTCCAAGCTAGTAACACGGGGTTCAAGGGACTCACCTGCGGGTGCCTTGCTCTGGCCTCGCTTGGACTTGGGATGAGCTTGCTCCTCTGGTACACGAGCTTGCTCGGGGACTTCCATGCCAACGACAACTCCTTCCTCGGTTGCCATTACGCAATACCTTCCTTCGAACACAAAGGTTAGAACCTGGGACTTGTGACGAACCTGGCTCTGATACCAACTGTCACGGGGCTAGTCTTTCGACCCGCGCGGCACTTAACAACCTTCGCTGAATGTTGCTAAGTAAGCCTAACTCGTATGAAAGGAAGATGCTTGGCTAAGTTGAGGAGAAGAGAAAGCTTGAGGCAAGGAAGAACTTGAGAACTTGGAGAATGTGAGAATCGTATTACTCAAGAACTTGAGGATTGAGAGAACTCGAGGATTTACAAGGGAACTCGAAGATGGTTTGCAAATGAGGAGGGGAGTGGTATTTATAGGCAAACTTCCACCTCCTTACTATTCCCACCTCCTTAATGGACGGTTGGGATCGAATCAATCCTACGGTTACAATTCATTCTCTAGAAATATCTCAACAAATATCTAAGATATTTACATAGAAATATCTAGAGGCAAATATTAAAATATTGAGGCTAGAGATGTGTAGACTTCTCTAGAATGTCCTGTCATTCTCTAGCACTCTCAAGCTCGTTCGGGAGTCCTCTGGAGAGTTCTGGATCATTCTGGATCCTCGAAACCTTTCGAAAAATGTCGGACCGTGACAACTCGCTTTTGAATTCTTCTTTTCAACAAATGTTTGAGATTATATATAATCCTTTATTATATAATTTTTTTATTTTTTAGTTCATTGTATTTCGCATTGGAACCTTTCATGCTCTTTTTGTTTATTGATATGATAGTTTAATGCATTTATTGATCTCATAACGGTTATTTCTCAATATCTATGGTATCCATCGTAAATTTAAAAGACAATTACAAAAGTAAGATAACTTAGTGAAAGGGAAAATAAAGTATATCAAATGATATTTTTACCCTGTTTCCCACAATTTTTAAAATAATAAGAACTAATTATTTAAGTTTGAAAGTATTATTATTTTTTATACATTTGATGAGTCACTTTGAGAATATGTTAGAAAAATAATTTTACGTGAATCGAGGTAAATATGTGAGATAAATTTGTTTCTAGTTGTGTATAACGTAAGAGAAAAACATTTTAAAAAACCCCTTCATGGGTTGCATCCTTTGGGAACGCAAAAGCATATGTCAAATAATATCACGTCTCACCGAACTGTAAAATTTTAAGAAAAACAATAGGCACATAGTGTAATTTGCTGAATTTCGATTTTATAAAATATTAAATATCAACTATCTATTTTATTTTATTTTTTTTGTCAAAATCAACTATCTATTTTCTAATTCAAGAGTAAAGACGAAATACTGAGAAATAAAATATGAGAAAAAAGAAACTATTTTTATGCGAGCGACTATATTTACGAGGGAAAAGTAAGAAAATTTATGTACTTTTGCGATATTGTACATTGTTTTATTAATAGTTACACACACACTTTACAGCCTGCTATTTACACTTTCGTTATAAATGTATTATTTTTTATACATTTGTCGAGTTATTTTTCATTAAATCTCTTTCTTTTTGTATTTTCCATATGATAGATGGAGAAAAATGTGCTCTAACTCATTATAACAACGAACGCTAAAAGAAAAAAGTACTGCTCTAGGTTTTTAACATAGGTCTAATAGACTTTTTTTAAAAGATAAAAAAAGTCAAATAAATTGTTTAAGATTATATATATTTATATGTATAATTATATTATGTAAAAGTTATGTATAAGATAAATCAGAGTAGGAAAAAATGATAAATATATCAGTTTATTTATCATTTTTATTATCTAAAAAGTCAACCGTTTAGACAAAAGGGTATTATATTTCTATAATTTGATACGTGACATGTCTTTAAAAGACATAATCTTAAAAGTCAAAAATAATGAATTCGTTTTGGGAGTTTCATGAGACTGATCATTAATGCTGAGGAAGGCTAGGGGTGTGAATGGTGGGCTAGCAGGTCTAAACTGTGTGGGCTTGGACTGGCATGAGGGGCGGGCTCTCCCAGCCCGCACCGTCAACATGTGGGTTATGGCGGATGACCCGCCTCCTTTATTTTATTTAAAAATACATATTTTAATTTTTTTATATTTTTCCATCCTAATATTTTTATAAAAAAAAGTAATATTAAATTCTATTTTCAAAAAATTATTAAAACTTTATTGATAGAATTGGAAAGAGAATCACATAAATATACAATTTTAAAAGAATTAGATAAAAAAATTATTTTTATAAAAAAAAATTAACGGACTACTGATTGCAGTTTTGCAGTCCGCTGAAGTCGCGGGTAAAGTTGTGCGGGCCAGCCAGCGGCATTCCCAGCCCTAAGGAAGACCATTAAGTAACAACTTTTACCATCTCACTTTGGACGTGCATACCGACAACGACCTTGATGCGTAAACAATTATTACAAAGCCATTCAACATTCAAAAAGGACCGAAGACTTCAAAAAACAAAACAAAGTAACAACTTTTCCCATCTCACGCGGATGTGCTTACTGCCGACGACACCTTGACGTGTAAACAATAATGGGTTGAAGTTTACGGGCTCGTGTAATTTGGTAACGCGATAGAGAAGTACTTTTATGTAAGTCAATATAAATATGTAAAGGAGATTATCTCGTTTTGCGGAAAAACACTGTTGAATATATTTTTGGATGAGAGTTAAGTGATTCCAAACAAACACTACATGTGATTATACGAATGAGTTCATGACATTACTGTCACTCGCTGTAGAACTCTTCTTTTTCAATTTAAACCAGACAAATGTTTGAGATTATATAAATAATCCATTATTATATAAATATTTTTTTTATTTTTTAGTTCATTCAATTTCGCATTGGAACCTTTCATGCTTTTTTTTGTTTATTGATATGATTGTTAGATGCATGTATTGATCTCGTAACGGTCATTTCTCAATGTCTATGGTATCCATCGTAAATTTAAAATACAATTACAAAAGTAAGATAAATTAATGAAAGTGAAAATAAAGCATATCAAATGATATTTTTACCTTGTTTCCCACAATTTTTAAAATGATAAGAACTAATTATTTAAATTTAAAAGTATTATTATTTTTTATACATTTGAGGAGACACTTTCATTTCTTTCATGTAAGTAAACAGAAATTATATTCTAAGGAGAAAACGTCCAAGTTAAGAATTTAATACAATTGAGAATGATCATTTCATTCCAACCACACGACACTTTGTTTTTCTTTTTCTTTCTTTAATGAATAATGGTGAAAGTCATTGGGCAGGCGATGTCACTTTAAGGGGATTGAAGACTTTAATGTTGAGGAAGACCATTAGCAACGTTTCCCATCTCACACGCCAAGGCAATGAGGGCAATCTAATTTAGATGTTCGCATGTTAATCTTCAATTTTAAATTTGTAATTTAAAAGGTATTTAAATTAAAACCCAGCACAGATATGGTTTGATCTAAACTTTCAATTACTAAGATTCATAGATTAATAATAATTTCAATAAAATGCAAAGAAATTGATTGTGATTTATAATTTCAATTACACAGATATATTCACGAAACGTGGGAGTGTGACTTACATTGCTAGAAATGAATCATACAAGTCAAGTCAATGCATCCCACCGACAACCTTTTATTTCTACTTTCAATTCTTCCATCACCCCCTCTTGATTAGTATGTCTTAAATGAGAGTGACTAAAGTTTTAAACTTATTTAACAATTATTGCCTATAAATTTTCATCAATTGGTTAAAAAAATTAATGCCTTTTTCATACAAAATTTAGACGGTTCAAATTCATTAAATGTTAAGAATGTATTTAGTATCGATTGTTTTTATTTTGAATAAAAAAACTATAGTCCTTTTCCACCTACGAAAAATCCTCACCTACTGAATTATTAATCTTCCACCGTCCAAAATAAAAGTATTTGAAAAGTTTGGTGAATTTCTTGCCAACGACCATAAAGCAAGTTATATTCCCCACATCCTCAACCAATTAAACTCATACAAAATCCATAACAAGAAAAGGAGGAATCATATTAATGCCTATAAATGAGCCTAAGGATTGTCCCTGTCCTTACCATGTTCCAATTAAAAGAATCCCAATTAAGCATGTTCATCGCCATCATGTTGAGCCCAAAGTCGAGTTTGTTTTGGCTTGTTTGGGTTTTATGCTTCTTTTGGAGTGCAGGACATTCTAACATGAAGAAGAGTTGTGTAGACACAGATAAGCAATCTCTTCTTAAATTGAAAAATGATTTCGTTGATGAACTCGGCATTTTGTCCTCTTGGAAATCTGAAGTTGATTGCTGTCATTGGAGTGGAGTTTCATGCAGTAATTTGACCGATCATGTTATCGAGCTCACCCTTTATGGATTGGGAGGTAACATTGATTCTTCATTATGTGATTTACAGCACCTAACTTACTTGAATCTTGAGCAAAATGATTTCAAAGGGTGCAATATTCCAGAATGCATCGGTTCACTTGGTCAGCTAAGAGAGTTAGGTATGGTTGGTACTTCAGTTGGTGGCACTATTCCTCGTGGACTGCAAAATCTATCCAATTTGCAAACTCTCGAACTTAGTGGAAATGATGGTTTGATTGCGAATGATATTGAGTGGATTTCTCACCTTACTTCTTTGAGATCTCTTGACCTGTCAGGCATCAATCTAAGTCGAGCTGTTGATTGCCAATCATCATTATCCAAAGCTCCTCATCTATCTCATATTTCCTTAGACAATTGTGCCCTTACGTCTCATAACGTCAATCCCGTATCTTTTGTCCACACTAATTCTTCCACTTCCCTTAAATACCTTTCTCTTTCATACAATTTTTTACACTCTTCTATCCTACCCTGGTTGTCTAACATTAGCAAGGTCTTAACATATCTTGATCTCTCCTTTAACAATTTGGAACATATTTTTCCAAATGCTCTGCAAATAAATTCCCTTCAAGTTTTGCATCTTTCGTCAAATGCTTTGCAATTAATTAGCCCCAAAGGTTTTTCAAATGTGAATGCTCTTTTATCTTTATGTCTTGATGGTAATTCTTTACGACATATTCCTCCGGACGCCTTCACAAATGCCACTTGTCTTAAAGTTATTAATCTTGAAGGCAATAAACTTGAAAATAGCACGCTCAAATCCTTCTCAAATTTGTCTCGATTGGAAACGTTAAGGCTATCCAACAACAATTTGTCAGGAAAATTAAGCGACTGGATACCTCAGTTAAGGTATGGTCAAAATAGTATACAGGAGTTGGATTTAAGTGACAATCCTTTTAGCAATGGACCGTTTCCTGATTTTTCAACATTTTCAAAACTGACAAGCTTATATATTGGGAACACTAGTCTTCATGGATCACTTAATGAAACACATCTTTCAACCCTCTCTAATTTAAGAGCTTTAGAAGTGTCACAAAATCCCATTTTTTTCAATGATAGTTCCAATTGGGTGCCACCTTTTCAGCTGGAAGAATTTTCAGCAGCATCATGCAATTTTCCCCCCACTTTCCTAGGTGGTTAAAATATCAAACAGCACTTCAGATATTGGATATTTCTAACGCATCAATTTCAGATTCAATTCCCCAATCGCTTTGGCTGAATTCTTTCGATTTCTTGAATCTTTCCCATAGCATACTTTATGGAGAGTTGCCAAAATCATTCTTGGAAAGTGAATATTATACTTGGGATTTGAGTTTCAACAATTTATCTGGTCCCCTGCCATATTTTTCGCCAAAAGCAACAATGCTACTTCTCTAGAATAATATGTTTTCAGGAATCATATCTTCCATTTTTGCAACTTTTCAACCAACATTACATTATCTTGACATCTCAAGCAATGTTTTGTCCGGTAGACTTCCTGACTATTGGGGGCAACTTCCAACCTTGGAGGTCCTAAGATTGGAAAACAATCATTTCTATGGGGCAATACCGAATTCACTTGGTACTTTGAAAATTCTTCGAAGTATCCATCTGAATAACAATAACCTCTCTGGAAAATTGCCATCTTTCATGAATTCTTCGTACTTGAGCTTCATTGATTTCGGGAATAATAATTTACATGGAAAATTACCATCACGGATAGGCCATTACTTGCCTAATTTGATTGGTTTACGTTTGAGAGAAAATAAGCTGCAAGGAAGTATTCCTACAAATTTATGTAATCTGCCACATCTTCAAATCTTAGATCTCTCAAAAAATAATTTGACAGGAGGTATACCTAATTGCTTTGGTGATTTAAGTGCCATGTCAAATATGACTTCTGCAAGCGAAGCAATTTTTGATTATCATAGTTTGTTCATTTTGACAAAACAAATCTTCCATGACAGTGCAACGTTGTCTTGGAAAGGAAAAGATGCTGAGTATAGTAAGATTCTGGGACTCATGAAAACCATTTATCTCTCTTGCAATCACTTAACAGGAGAGATCCCAAGTGGCATAACTGAACTTGTGGTGTTGGCTTCCCTAAACCTGTCCTTCAACCATTTGAAAGGTTTCATTCCTTTCAACATGGGTCGAATGCAAAGGTTGGAATCACTTGATTTGTCCAACAACTCTCTTTCTAGTGAAATCCCAATCAGCTTCTCAAGTTTGAATTTTCTCAGTGTCTTGAGATTATCTTTCAACAATTTGTCAGGCAAAATACCAACTGCCACCCAGCTTCAAACCTTCAATGCTTCCAGTTATATGGGAAACAAGGGGCTTTGTGGCCCACCACTGACGAAGAGATGTCCAGAAGATGGAAGTTCATATATGAATCCCAATCCAAGTTATAACATGGATGCAGATGGAGACAGTAATCTCATAAGCTTTGGGTTTTATGTGAGCTTGGCTCTCGACTTCATCATTGGATTTTGGGGAGTTTGTGGGACTTTGATTCTCAAACATTCATGGAGGTATGCCTTCTTTCAGTTCTTTGAAAACATGAATGACTGGATTTATGTTCATCTTGCTATTCCGAAGGCAAAGATAAAGAGAAGATTCCAAGATAAATTGGTACGTATGCATTTTTATTTTGCAATTGTGTGATACCCTCATACTAATTAATAAGATTCAATCACCTCATTATTGTTATGTGTTGTTATGAGGATATAAGATCAAATTTGACAATGATAAGTTTAACGTTTAATATATATATTATAAAAAATTTCTTTTTACATGTTTTATTGTTGTTCTTTCTAACACATGTGAATTATATACAAGTATATATAATATACATTTTGTATAACTCGAGAATGTGATATGGACTTTGCATGATCATGTAGATGGCTAAACAAAGTAGCAGAGATTCTCATCTTGTTGGCCAGAGTTCAACTATTGGGTTTGTGAAGGAATAGGAATGCATCTGATCTCTTGTACTTTCTTGTTTTGTTTAGATTTCTTTCTCTTTATGTTTTGTTATGTTGAAAGTGTCCTTCAAATAAAGTGAGTATTTCAAATATCCAATAATAGTGAGCCAAATCTTATCATTATGAAAAGTACAACTTTACGGAAGATTAAATTCAGGATTATTATTATTATTACTGTGGATGGCTTTAATGTTGCTTCATGTTTATTTAATAAAAAATTATTTGATTTTACTTCTAGTTCGAATAATTGTTTGCGAGGAACAATGTGAATATGGATAGTGTGGAAATGAGAGGAACAAATACATTTTTATAACAGAAGCTAATATTAATTGAAAGAGACTTTAATTATTCAAAAAGGATAGAAATAATTAAATCGAATTCAACTTCTAAAAATTACTGCGTTTATACAATTAATCACTGCCATCTACCACTTTCAAGATTGTTCTGTTAAACAAACTCAAGATAATGGATCAAACTACAAAGATAATATATTAAACCTTTTTTTTAATATTTTGATCGAAGAAATGCAGTTTATTACATTCTAACACACATAATATGCGATTGCCTCACTAGTTTCTAAAAGCATATATACTACTTTACTTGGCGGTGTACAAAACGACGTCGTACCGTTGAGGGCAAATGTAGAGATGAGATACTGTAAAAAATGAGGAAAAGGAAAAAGAAAGGATATCCTTCCATAAAACATGTTATAATAGGAAGGACAGCCTTCTCATATACTCCCATTTACTTAATATGAGTTAAGTTAATTAAAATAGTATTTTTTTTCTGAAACGTATTAATTCATCTTCCTTAATTATCTACCTTCCTCTCATACCTGAAAAATAAGAAAGTTTGGGGCGAAAGACCATTGATAGGTTTTATGTATGACTCACCTGCAGCAAAGGAGCTTCGAGTGCATATTCCTCAACCAGACAGACTTGTACACTTATCTATAAAAAGATAATTTCACAAAAATATACTCTAAAATAAAAAAAACATAAGGTAGCAAGAAAGAAATAGTTGATAATATTGTTGTTGACTACTTTATTGCACAGTTTTGTTGTTGATGGCTAATATACGCCTGAAAGAAATAGTGATAAACTTAAATGATAACGCTCCAACTAAATTTAAACCTAAGTTGATAATATTTAATTTTAAGTTTTTAGGTTAAAAAGTATTTAAAATAAAACCTAACATAGATGTGGTCTAATCTAATGGTTTGGAAACACTTAACTCCTATCCAAAAGTACGTTCAATAGTGTTTTTCTGTAAAACGAGACAATCTCCTTCACATATTTACTTCGACTTGCGTAAAAGTACTTCTCTACCGCTTTCCTAAACGAACCAATATCAACAACAAATCTTTTTAAAATATACCAATATTATATTAAAGAATTAAATTTTATGCGTGTTTTGTTGGCATGGAATCATATAGAGTCACCATTAAGTTCATTTATTGCCATTTTTATAGCTAAATAAATTAGTCTGTCTTATTTAAATACATGCTATGATGAAAGAACGATGTAGAGAAAGATCATTTGAAATAGAAATACAAGACTATTTTCTTCAGACATAACCCTACACTTGGATGGAGAGAAAATGAGGGAGGAAAAAAAATTTGGAGAGAAAATAGAGGGAGAGATGAGTTTTTCCCTGCTTAAATAGGAGAAAAAAGTGAGAAGAAGGAAAAGTTAGAGAGAAAATGGGGTGGGTCCCACAACATTTTCTCCCCAACTTTTCTCTCCACATATGGAGAGAAAATGGGGAGAAAACTATTTTTCTTTATCTACCTCTTTTATTACTTTTTCATTTTAAGTAATTAAGTTTAATATATAACTTTTTTAAAATTTTGAATATGACTTTTTAAAAAAAGAATAAGCTTTAAGATATATTCTAATATCTAATTTATTTTTAATTATTTAATAAAACCTGGCAACATTAAAAAATATGATATATTCTTATCTAAGTTATTTTGTTTTGAAATATAATAACACGAAAATATATCTTTAATAAATAATTTAATTTTCAATTATTTAATGATATTAATGTTAATATAATTTTTCATTATCACATTTAATTTGATATTATATTTTATATATTTTAAGGTTACTTTAATTGTACTATTTATTAAAAGATTTTTATTTAAGGATATTTTAGTCATTTAACTATTTGCTCATTTTCTTTCCTCTCTGTTTTCTCTCATCCATCTAAGTAGGATGGGTAATAATACTTTATCTCCACTTTTCTCTTCTCTCAATTTTCTCTCCTCCCAACTTTACATCCCATCCTAACGGAGTCTAAATGAAAAGTTCATTTGAAAGTTTTTACTTTTTACTTGAGCCGAAATACAAGGTCCAATATTTTCCCCATGCATTAATTATTTTTCCCGTAATATCCTTGTTTACATTGGCAATTGTATTTTCACGCGTTAAATGTTAACCATTAAATGATATGATTACTTTTGCAAAACGCCAGACAAACAAACGGACCGTTAGTCGTCTTAGACTCGCGTAAAAAATTAATTGAATTAATGTAGTACAGTTACAATCCGGATCGTATTTACTTTGAGGAGTCGAAACGAAATTAAGTTCTAGTAAATAAATGCAAGCAACATAAGCTAAAAATTAATTTGAGGAATTGCAAACTAAATATTATGAATTAAAATGAAATTAATAAAACTTTTTTTGATATTTTTATATAAAAATGATTAAAATGAATTATGGTAACAAAAATAAAATGAAACATACAAACAAACAATAATAAGAATAAATTCTCTAACTCAACAAAACAGACAATCCCCACCTCAATATATATGAGAATTAAAATAATGAATTAAGAATTATAATTAAGCTTTAATCCAACAACCGAGCCACATCGAATTGTTACAAAATATTTTCTAAAAAAATTCTAAATTACTAACTGCAACTAGAATAACAAAATGAAATTAAGGATGATAAAAACCAATGCTTATTTGTAACTTTTGAATCCAAAATAATATAATTAAAAGCTAGCAAGAGATAATATGATCCAAGATTTCAAGCTACCTTAGAAAATCACAAAATATTAGTTGTAAAATCAATACAAATGTCACATCACAATATTATAATTAAAATTAAAACTTTAATCAATCCAATATCACGTGGTAAATAATAATCCAACCACAATAATCTCCACAATATAATCAGATTAAACAATAAAAATTATTTCAATAATCATAAAACTATCCTAAGACCTAGGAATTGTTAAACAATTATTGGATAACAAATTAAAGTGACTAAAACTTCTATTGAAAGACTCAAGCTCCTGCCATGTTGTTGAATTGAAAAATTATTAAACTTAGCCATAAAAAATACCACCATCAACATTTTTTTATGGATTGAAAGAAGAATGGAGGAATAATGGAGGAGCAATTTGAAGGTTGAAACGTGAAGCAACTGGAGAATGAAAAAAATTGATGATGCTGTTGTGGCGGCTGCGTGGGAGAAGAGTGAAGTGAATTTTTTTTTTGTTGTGTGTGTAGGATAAATGGCTCACCTTCTCTCCTGCGTGGCAGCTGTCTGAGGGCCCGTTTGGTTGGAAGAATTAGATGGAAGGGAATAGAATGGAAGGGAATAGAATGGAATGGAATTGAAAGGAAAATTTTTGTTTGGTAAATAGGCTGATGGAAAAATTTTTGTTTGGTTGGGTTAAAAGTGTAGGAAAGAGAGTAGAAAAATTGTATCAAATGACTATATTGCCCTTAATAACAAATGTAAAGTGTTTTTTATAAATATAAATATTTATTAATAAAAATTAACTTATTTATATTTATTATTTAATATAAGTATAAGTATTTATTAATGTAAATTTAAATTATTTATATTTATTATTTAATATGTAATTATCTATATTTAATATATATATTTATTAATTATATATTTATATATATGGTGACATCTCCACCCCATTCGAATGGGTGAAGATGAGAAGTTAAATTTTTCAGCGCATCTTCACCCCATTAATGGGGTGAAGATGAGAAGTTAAATTTTTCAACTCATCTTCACCCATTCGAATGGGGTGAAGATGCGCTGATAATATTTTCGCATGCTTGTCTTCTCTGTCATCTTCTCCGACTCCGGTGACTTTGTTTTTTCTGTGCTCCGATGATTTGCTTGTTCTATTTTCAAATTTTTCGAGATGAATGACTTATTTGCAACATTATGCAACACATGAAGTTCATCTTCTCTTGTTTC
>JANTPZ010116042.1:0-27174 GCA_025593235.1 Vachellia pachyceras
ACGAAGAGTTACAATTAATATCTGTATTAATTGTACTATTAATTGTTATGACTCTTGGATGTCATTCTCAGAGCCTATAAATAGGGCCTTGTACTTGTTGAATGAAATAGAGAAATCTGAATGCCATTGCTCTCCTATCTTCTCTTCTCTTCTCTTATCCTTTATCCCGATAGCTCTTACTTTCATAACAAAAGACACTTTTTGTGTTTTATCTCAATTTTTTCCTCTAATTCTAAAAATCTCATTTTAAGATTTCACATGTCTTTGTCCTTTCTCAATTTTTAAATTCTTTTTTTTATTTTAGCTAAAAAAGTAACTATAATATCCAAAACAATAGCAGAAATAACATAGACATGTGACCAATGACCATTACTATTTACGGTAAAACCGCCTTATCACTGTAAAAGTACCAAAAATACTCCAAACGTTATATCTGTTTCTAAAATGTAAAAATAATTATGAACATTTAAAATGAGTTAAAAAACAACTAAAATTAGGCTAACCTTTAAAACCTTAAATTAAGGATATTTTTCTTTCATATTTTAAGTTAAACTTCATGGTTTTTGCCAGATCATATTTTTTTTATTTTTTTATCATAGTCCATGTTATTTTAAGAATAAAATTCAATATTTGACATGTAATTTTAACTATTAAAAATAAAATACTGAAAGATATAAAATATTTTAATAAGCATTTAAAATATTCAGTTAACCATGTCTGTTTTTATCATATTCTAAGTGTTACTTTTTAACTAATAAAGATTATGAGATAGTAAAAACAATTAATTTAATATTGATTTTAACTGTAGGGGAGTTCATAGATAGAATATGAAAGAGCATGATCTTTAATTTAAGCATATAAAGGTCAGGAGGTGGTTTGCAACTGATTAAAAAATTAGGGAGTTGGAAGGCTTGAACTTAGCTCATCCTGTCATCCACTCGATCTTCGTCGCATGATAAAGAAATAGCCGTTGAGTATGGAAGAAGTGGAAGCTGCTCTTGATATTGAACTGGTGATTAAGGAACCCCGTGCTTTTTGCTTTGATGAGAGCAGATTAACAAAGAAGGTCAAGATAAGAGACAAAGCTGCTAGCCTGAGTTCTAACTCGGATGAGCATGGAGAAGAGGACTCTTCTCAACTTAGGGTGCATGACCAACATATGGCGCTTAATGGCATGAACCATGACGGGACAAGCTCAGATGACCCAGGGGTGGCTCCATATCCTCAAGATATCCCTCGTTCTTCCTTTCCTTTATCTGAAGTCATTCCCATTGGCACCTCGGGTAACATCACCTCGTTCAGAGATAAACTCATAGGCAAGATGGTTGCAAGCACCAATGAAGCCGACACTACACAAAATGAGTTGACAATTGATAAAGAGGACGTCCTGGTTAACTTGGAGGGCTTTATTCCATCCATTACTTTTTCCAGCAAGATCAAGGCTCTCATGTCTCAGTGCACGAAGTACGCTGTCATAATTAAGCTGCTTGGCTGTTTTATCCGTCAAGACATCTTGCACTCTAAGATCCCTGTGGAAGCCAACTAGGGGCTTCAAGCTGACTGAACTTGAAGGTGGCTGCTACATGGTGAAAGTTGAAAATGAAGCAGACTACCAAACCTCAATGTTGGGGGACCATGGGTGGTGCTGGGCCACTATTTGACAGTTCACCCATGGGACCCAAGTGTAATACCCGGTTCCTTAAACTCAAATAATAACTCATTCTTAAGAATGTTAGTCATGGTTGATTTATATTTAACAAATTAATTAAACAATATACTATGACTATGAAAAGTTTTCATTTATAACCCAATGGATAACAATATATCGAATTAATAGTGGATCCGCAACATAATATCATTAACTATAAAGGCCTCAAGCCTTCAACCAGCCCACTTACTGGTGATAAATCCTTGAAAAAAAATCATGCAGTTAAATAGTTAAAATCAGAGTCCGCAAAATGAACCCTATAGATGGCAATATACTTCAATCAACACATATATAAATAAAAGAGGCTTTACAAAGACATGCCGAGATATCTAAGCCTCTGCAGTTATCCCCGATGTACCAGCACCGGAACTATTCCCTGAAAAAAATGTTAAGAGCAACGGGGTGAGACAACATTCTCTGTAACCAAATTCCAACTCATCATACATACCGACGTGTGCTAATGAGGTGTCAAGTGGGATAGAATAAAAAAAGAGCTACACATTATATTATAAATAAGTCATTTAAATATCTTTCGTAACTAATCGATATTTCATTAATAGAATCTTCTCCGTGTCGGTGCAGCCGTAGCCACCTAACGGTTTGCTCCTGTGGATGCAGTTGTAGCCACCCACCAATGCTTCCTTAATCAGATATCATCTGTTTGGTGCAGCCGTAGCCACCTAACGGTTTTGCTCCTGTGGATGCAGCCGTAGCCACCCAACAGTGCTTCCTTATCTCAATATCATCCGTTTCGGTGCAGCCGTAGCCACCTAATGGTTTTGCTCCTATGGATGCAGCCGTAGCCACCCACCAGTGCTTCCTTAACCAGATGTCATCCGTTTCGGTGCAGCCGTAGTCACCTCACGGTTTGATCATGTGGATGCAGTCGTAGCCATCCAACAGCATCTCATGTATCAGATATAATCCGTTCGGTGCAGCCGTAGCCACCTAACGGTGTTACTCTCGTGGATGTAGCCGTAGCCATCCATAAATTTCTTTTTATATTTATAAATATATTTCTCCAAAAATCACCAGTCCCACTAAATATTTTTCTAATAGAAAATCCATATATCATTTCATCAGAGCATAATAGCAAATAAACTCAAAAGCAAGACATCAGTCTCTATGATAAGTGGAAAGTGGTTACCTCTCGCCGAGCAAATATAACACTATCACAATAGAAATCCCCGTGCTCAAAACCGAAAATTTTCACAATCAGTCTACACAATTCAACATTACCACACTTTAGTTTAATAACTAATTTAGGTGGTAAAAATAACAATTAAGGGACTTAAACCCTTCTAAAATTTCTAATATCACCATATGCCACACTAAATATATGTGTACACAGATATATATATATATTTTTAAAGTCAAAATTATATTCTTTCTAAATTCAAAATACTCATAAAACAAACTCCTTAATAATTTCTCAAATATATCATTTTATCAAAAATCATTATCTACCTTAATATATTTTAAAGCTATTAATATCTCAATTGCTAAAAATACTTTCACACTAAAAATTTCAACTTTATAATTTTAAACCTCAAATAAAAATATTCATCTCATAAAAATTTATTAATATCTCTAACAACATCAAATAAAATTCTTAAGCAAATTAGGACTTTCTATTACCTCCAAAATATCAAATAAAATATTTAACTCTACTTTAATAGGTCAAGTATCCTATATATTAGAAACTGTATACAATAATAAAATAGATAAATAATTTCTACAATAATTTGGATATTAGTAAATAATTCTACTTATGCAGAAATTAATAATAAAAAAATCACTTTACAAATATAAGATTTTCTACTAATAAAATTCTAGCTGGAAAATACCTAAATTCAAAAATATTCTCCAACCAACATAATATTACTACCGTTAGGAAGAGAAAAATATTTATAACAACTTTCATGAAGGAAGTTTACTGAAAATAAATTATTTTACTTACCTAAATAATCCCAAAAGTATAGCCTCAGACTGAAAATCACCCTTTTAGATCATTCCTTTCTTTCACTCCAGCGCCTCCCTCACCCTCTCTCTTTCTCTCCAGCTGCTCTCTCTCGGTGGACGAATGTGGAGTTTTTGTGTGTATTTGTGTTGCATGTGGGGGTATTTATAATACCCCCACAATTGCCACTGTTGGGGGCACAATTAATGCCCCCAAGCGATCCCTTTTCTTTCCCTCTACCACACGTTTTGTGTGGCAGAGTTTAGATTTTTTTTTTGGCTGGTGAACCACTCCCCATTCCTTGCACCAAGCTTCCGTGCACGCCAAAACTGATCTCTCTTTGATTTTTTTTTCATAGATGGGACGTTACACCGAGCCTCTCACCTTCTAACCTGGACATCATACACGTATATGGATGGGTAAGACTCCCAGGTCTACCCTACCATTACTATCATAAGAGCATTCTAAGAGCCATTGGGCAAGTCATAAGAATTGACTATAATACGGAGGGTTTTGATAAAGCCAGATTCGCAAGATTAGCAATTATGCTTGATCTTACCAAGCCTCTGGTATCCAAGATAAAGCTTGATGGACTAATCCAGCATGTGAAGTATAAAGGACTCCCTATCATCTGTTATTGATGTGGTTGTTATGGGCATACAGATGGCTCATGCTCCCTTCGAAGCTATAAACCAGTGCAGACCCAGACTCCGGCGACGAGGCTTGATGATCATCGTCAGGAATTGGCGACAAGTAGCTCCGGCGACACAGCTAAGGAGCGTGAGGAACAAGTTTTCGGGGAATGGATGAAAGTCAGACCTCGTAACGGACGGACCAGCAGAGTAATCAAGAGAGGTGGGCAAGATTCGAACCTTATTAATGAAAGAAAGGGTAACAGATTTAACCCCCTGACATCAATGGAAGGCATAATGGAGCATACAGAGGGTAATCCTCGGATAACGGTTGCTAAGGATAGTATGCCTGTCAGCAAGCAAGGAACTTTCACGAATGCCAAGAAGACTAATTCAAAAGCTAAGTCAACGAGCTACAAAGACAGGGCAAGCACTCCAACTATTAGGACGTCGAAGATCACAAAATCTGCTGATACTATCTTTGCTTCACCATCCTACAAGGAATCTGTAAAGGCCACGTCACTAGGGCCAGACCACTTTGCAGTCATTTTCTCCCCTTCGGTTGGTCTAGGGTGCCGAGCTGGAGCAGTACCAACGTCTTATTCCTCAAGGTCTATTGTTTCTAAAAGGATAGGCAAGATGGGTTGTCCTCGAAAGCCCCCGGATAAAGTCAAACTAAACAAAAGCCTCCACCTTAATCCTAGGGAAAATTCAAAGTCTCTAATCTCAAGACTAAGGATACACTTGGTTTACCACCCGAGCACTTGAACCATGCTCTCACAGAAGTGCTGGGGGCGCTCAATTGATTCAGACAATGACATAACCTTTGCAAAAGCCAATGAACTAGGTTTTGACGATGACTCAGCCTCAAATTGGTCTGAGAGAGAACCCCAACCTGATCTCGTGTAATATGAATCATTCCATATTCACTTGGAACTGCCAGGGGTAGCCTCGGCGTCCTTTAACCGTACCTTGCGATCTCTACTTAATGGTTACAGACCCCACATAGTGGTTCTCGTTGAGCCAAGAATATCTTGTATGCAAGCTGACAAGGTGATAAGGAAGTTAAACTACCCTAAATCTCATCGAATTGAAGCTCAGGCTTCTCAGGCGGAATCTGGCTTCTCTAGAGAAATGATGTTCAGCTCACAATTTTACGCAATCATAAACAATTCATGCACGTCCTTGTAACTGATCAAAGCAGTACCGATCAATATATATTCACGGCTATTTATGGGAGCCCTAATTCTACGTTGTGTGAAAGACTGTGGCATGATCTGTCAAAGCTTCATGTGGGCTCTCCGACACCTTGGCTTCTAGCTGGCAACTTCAATGCTACCATGCACTCTAACGAAAGGCAGGGTGGTGCTAGGTCCAGGCAGTATGGGAGCAACTCCTTCAGGAATTTCGTTCAATGTGCTGGGCTATTATACTTGGGATACCAAAGGACCACGGTTTACATAGCAGCGTGGTAATCTTATGGTTAGGTTAGATAGGGCCTTGAGTAATCAGCAGTGGATGCATAAATATCCAAATAATGTCGTCATACACCTACCCAAAATACAAAGCGACCATAGACCTCTTATTATCACTCATGCTGAGAGGATGTGAGCTCCTAAACCACCATTTAGATTTCTTGCTTCTTAGCTCCTGCACCCGGATTTCAACAACTTTGTTATCAAATCTTGGGATCAGAATAAATGTCTTGGTGACAATATTGAATATTTCAAGACTGAGGCTCGCAAGTGGAATGCTACTGTGGGAGCATTGGTAAAAACAAGAGGAGACATCAAAACCAACTTACTACGGTCTATGAGAAACTAGAACTGCATCATTCATCCTCCTAGCTAGTAGTGCGTGAACGGGAGTTGTTGACGAGTTACAAGAATGTTTGTTTGCAGGAAGAGGTAATGTGGCTGCAAAAGTCTTGAAGCCAATAGATTAAGGATACTGATAGGAATACTAATTTCTATCACACTAGGGCCTTAATCAAACGACATCAAAATAAAATTCTATTGTTAAAGAATGATTTAGGCGATTGGGAGGCGGATCAAGGCAAACTTTCTGACATGGCAACTGCTTATTTCAAGAACTTGTACTCAATGGAACCAGATAGCTGCAAGGACTTCAGGTACTCGGGTCTTTTTCCACAAATGACTAACTCCATGCTTATCAGTCTTGATAGGGCAATCACAATAGAGGAAACCTGTAGTGCATTTTTTGAGATGAACCCCCTCAAATCGCCTGGGAGTGATGGCCTTCACACTATGTTTTTTCAACGCTAATGGAAAATGGTGGGTGATAATGTCTTTGCTGAGGTAAAAAAAGGTATTTGATGGTGGGGCCTTAGACCATAGGCTCAATAACACCCTTATAGCTCGAATACCTAAGGTTGATTGGCTACAAGTAATCAGAGAATTTAAACCCATCAGTCTTTGCACTACAATGTACAAGCTAATCACAAAGATTATTGCTAATAGACTGAAGTTGGTTATGCCATTGCTCACTCTACCCCAGCAAGCAAGTTTCATTAAAGGAAGGAATATAACAGACAACATTATCATAGCACAAGAGGTTATCCATTCCATGAGAAAGAAGGGAGAAAGGAAAGGATGGATGACATCGAAGATTGATCTAGAAAAAGCATTTGATAGGTTGGGATAGGACTTTATTTCTAACACTCTCGTTGATGCTAATATCCCTGAGAAGCTAAGAAGACTGATTATGCATCACTTCTGCTTCCATGCATGTTATTTGGAATGGTCAGCCTTCTAATGTATTTTACCCCTAGCGTGGAATTCGGCAAGGTGACCCTCTCTCATCCCTCCTTTTTGTTCTTTGCATTGAGCGTCTCTTACAAGCAGTTAACTATGAGGTGACCAAAGGGACCTGGGAAGCTGTCCAGTTGAGGAAGGGGGGTCGCTCCTTTCACATCTTTTCTTAGCAAACGATCTACTTCTATTCAACGTAGCAAATAATGGTCAGGCTAACTTTATACAGTAGCTTCTTCATGAGTAATGTCAAGCTTCAGGACTTAAAGTGAATGTTGCGAAGACCTCAATTTACTTCTCTAGGAACATCCCCCCTAGCTAGCTATTAACATATGCGATGCCTACGGGTTCCAGAGAATGGACCAGCTGGGAAAATACTTGGGGGTCCCTATCCTTCACAAGACAGTAACGAAAGCCACCTATCAGTACTTAGAAGAAAAGGTGAGACTTAAACTGCAGGGTTGGCATTCTAGGACCCTCTCTCTCGCGGACAAGATCACACTTGCGCAGTCTGTCTTATCAACCATTGCTTACTAGCCCATGCAAACGTCTAGGATCCCCAATGCCACTTGTGAAAGAATTTAGAGTCTAATAAAGCAATTTATTTGGGGGTTGACGGATCAACGCAAAGGTATTCCTTTGTTGAAATGGTCAGCTATGTGTCAACCCAAGGATCATGGAGGATGTGGGATGAAAGACTTGGTTAGACAGAATTCAACCTTTTTTTATGAAATTGGCACATGTGATTCGCACAAGATCAGAGCTGTTATGGGTACAAGTGCTGAGATCTAAATAAAATTGGAAAGACCAATGGCCCCAAAAAACACATGGCAGGAATGCTTCTTATCTTTGGAAAAGCCTTTCTGCTGTCTGGGAGGACCTTGGGTATGGATATGTGTGGAAAATTGGCAATGGGAAGGATGCTAAGTTTTGTTCTGACCATTGGATCGGTGATTTGGGACCCTTATCACTGTTAGCCTTCTGCCCCATTAATACGGATGATTTCAAAAAACAGTAAGTGAATTTGTTACGAGTGATGGTCAATGGCGTTGGAATGTACTCCATCAAAAATTGCCCGAGGATGTTTTGGAATGTACTCCACAAAGCCATAATGATCCTGATAAAATCATTTGGCGTTGGGGCACCCACTTCACCATCAAGTCTGCTTATGATCTTCTGGCTCAAGATAACTGGGATGATGAGAATAACATTTGGAAGCTTGCTTGGGCTTGGCAAGGGCCCTATAGAATCCAAACTTTTCTATGGTTGGTTCTCATAGACAGGCTCCTTACCGACAAGGAGAGACTTGGAAGGCATATAACAGTTGATGCTTCCTCTTCTATCTGTGGTGGTAGTTTAGAGGATATTGATCATGTTTTGAGGAAGTGTTTGCTGGCCAGAGCTTGTTGGGCCATGGTTGTGCCAAATCAGATTCTCCCAAGTTTTGTCAATGAGCAATTCATAGAATGGCTACAGAAGAATCTTAAATGGCAAGAAAGCAATCCAGGATGGTGCACTCTCTTTGGTGTCATTTGTTGGAGACTTTGGAATGCCAGAAATCTTCATATCTTTGGCAATGAAGACATTCCAGCATCCCGTTGAGTGATTGAGGCCTCTGCTTTTGCTGAGCATTCACGTCAGGCTTTGGGTTTCTCTAACCTTCTCCCTTTGGACTAGCTCGCCCGTTTTGCATCTTTGTTGTTCCCTTTTCTTTTTCTTTTTGTGTCTCCTTGTGGATGCTTTATTTTCTTTCCCCTCTCGCTAGTTTTTTTGTAATCGTCTGATTCTTTAATAAAGTTCTATCTTTCACTCAAAAAAAAAAAAAAATCAGGGAGTTGTACATAGTTATCCTTAAAATAAGGGCCACTCCTTGGATAGTGTTTGATGTTTTGATGTATTTTGATACAGGTTTACACGTAAACACCTTTCTCCCTTAAATCAAATAATCAATCATGGGCCAAAGCCGAAACCCAAAAATAAGACTTTCTTTCATTTAAACGCTTGAACAGAGTGGCGAACAAAGAAAGACGAAATATTGACTCACTCTTTTTTTTTTTTTTTTTGCCAACAGAAATATTGATTCACTCAGAAGAACAGGAAGACGAAATATTGAACACAAACCATGATTAAGGCCTGAAAACACAAACCATGATCCCCTTAGCCAAGAAAACCAAAAAAAGGGAGCTAGGATCCCCAGTTTTACCAATGAAATGAAATGCTATTAGTAAACCGAACCGGTGAACTGCGGTCTGGTCATTCCTGAATCAAGCGCCCGGAGCCGCATCCTTCACCTTGCTTTGCAAATAACCGCCGTATTCTCTAGCGTAGTCCTTCACATGACTCGCCGTGTCATAAATCCGGTTCCGAGCATAGTCGATCTGGTCAGAACCGGGTGGTTGTAGCCCCTGGAAGTATCGGTACATCCATGAGAGTACAGCGATAACGACGACCCCAAATCCGCACATAGACAAGAAACCCGCGACGACGATGAACAGAACGGTTCCGACCGGGACCCATATTGGACAGGATACGACTATCAAAGGCGCAAAGAAGATCAAACCCAGAACGGCACCCGCGACGGTTAGGCCTAAAAGGAGGAGCAAGATGGATCCGGTGATCAAAAGCGTCAAGAATCCTATTAGTTGGATGGAATTTGGGGCATGCTCATGAAGTCTCTGGAGAAATGTGGATGAGTTAAAGGGAGGAGCTGTGGCTCTCTGATTGTGAACTGAGCTTGCAAGACTGTCAGCCATGATGGGGGAGGCCTGCAGGCCTCGGGGAAGAAAGGGGAGGGTGGTTAAAGTGGAAAGGAAGAGAATGTGTCAAGGCTCAAGAGGGACAGATGGGAGGAGGGCCCTGTGTTGGAGACACGCAAGGGTACACGTGGAGGAAGGAATTCCTGGTTAGAAACCGTGCAATTATTTCAGAGAGCGGGACGGGCCAGAGGTCCAAAGGGCTTGTTTTGTGGTGAAAATAGTTTTAAAGGTTGGGCCATTTTGACCAGGTTTTGAAAAGCAGGACGGTTCACGAGAGGATGGTCCACCTACTGTAATGACAGCATTAATAATGGAAAAATGGCGCCAAAAAAAAGAAAAGAAACATGAACCACTCACTTGCAATTTATGACTTTCGAATAAGAAGGAGTTATCCGGTTAAAAAATATCCTGGAGTTAGACAGATCGAGAAAAGGGATGGTGCAGAATTGATGAGAAGGAGAAAAGAAGAACGAAGGCTAGCTATCGAGGCAACAAATTTCTGATCAAGCAACATTACCAATCTCCTTCTGCCACTCGTAACAAATTTGATTTATCACCCATCACAATCACTCGTCTCAGTTGTATGCATGTGTGTCACATCTCAGTGGTGTCACATCCCAGTTGTGTGCAGAACGAACACAACAACAAAATTGTTGCAGTTAATGATGATTTCCTTAATACCAGGAGTCAAATTTTGATGATGTCACCCCTGCCTACCATAAACCAAGCCTTTGTCAAAGATGGCTGAGGATGAAGCTCAAAAAAATCTCACATCCTCTGTGAAAGGTGATCCAACAGAAGTGTCGCCATGGCTGTTAAAGGGCGAGGAAAGGGTAGAGGGAGAGGAAGAGGGACTTATGGAGTTGAATGCTCTCACTGTCACAAGAAAGGACACGCTAAGGATAACTACTGGCACATAGGTTTTCCATCTGACTTTAAGGGAAATCAAAATAAACCTGCTGCAGATGGTAACGTTTTGACCATGGGAGTCTCGGCTACTGGGAAGGACAAAGAGCAACCCATCAAAACTGGGAATATAATCACCCTAAGTCTCACTCCAGAGTAGTATGAGCGGTTGCTGGAATTTCTCAAAAGAGATAATGAAGCATCAGGGACTGCTCATGCCTTGAGTGGTATAGGTTTGGCTAGCCCCTTTTCTTTCACACAAACATACACTAATTGGGCAATAGATTCATGAGCTGAAACTCATTTAATGAGTAGCTTATCCCTTTTGGATTACATATAGTGTTTACTGTGGCCCCATTAAAACCATTTGAATTCCTAATAGAGACATACTTTCAGTGACACATATAGGAAGCATTAAATTTTTTTGATGATTTTAACTTAGAAAATGTGCTTTATGCTCCACAAGTAGAATTTAATTTGATATCTATCTCATGATTAACCAATGAATAGCACTACATGGTTGCATTCTTCCCTGACTATTGTTTGATGCAGGGCCTTTGGTGTGGCAGGATGAAGGTGACTGGTAAACTTGTCCAAACTTATCCAAAAACTTCACATCCTGCAGTATAGGTGCCTTTCTCTGTAGTTCTGTCAATATTTCACATAATGTCAATAGAACACATAGGGGAAATACCATATCTAATATATGGCTGTTACATCACAGATTAGGACACGCACCATTCTCTGTATAGAAACATTTGAACTTTGTTACTGCTGCTACAATGCCATTGAATAAAACTTGTAACATTTGCTATTTTGCAAAAATATATTATCATGTTATTATATTTTAAAACCAAGTAAGTTAATAAAAATGCTATTTTGCAAGGTAAAAGTTAAAGGGTGGATGATTTTTTGAAATTAAACAGAAAAATAAATTATGTATTACCCAACATTATGAATAAAGGATAGAAATCTGATATAAAAATGAAGTGGTTAAATTGGAAGATAATAGTTTGAGAAAGTGATATCCAGAAAATATCACTAACAATTTCATTCAAATTAATTATAGTACTTATCAGAGCAGGAAATAAGTGGTTGATATATGGGGGCTATTAAAATAAATCAAGATCATCGAGGAAGCTAAAAGACGCATGAGAGGGTAAATGTGGAAGAAACATTTTCTTTCCAAAATCTCTTTATTTATGGTGAGGAATTTTAAGGAGAAAATGAGGTATGGGACTCCATTTTCTCTATTACCTTTTCTTTTCCTTTCATTTTATTTTCTATCTAAATAGAAGAAAAATTTATTTCTTTCCTATCTATTGCATTTAAGTGTAGAATAGTTGATTTTTTTTTTGTTTGCCTCCCAGCATGCCCTCTCATCCTATACTCCTATACCAAATACGGCATCTTTAAGATACCTCCTCTCCCCACCTTTTTCAATTAATCTAAACAATGGATTATTAAAAAGGTTATGGGGCAAAATATCTATAGACTACAGTCAAATATGCATTTGGCATCAAATACTACAGTTAGATGCAAAATATCCATAAACTTTTAAAAATGGAGTAAAAATGCCAGTAGAGACAAACGACTTATTACTTTTAAATTTAATGGGTCTACATAATTATTTTTAAATGATTATACAGTAAAAAACCTTTCCACTCTCTCTTTACCTGCCCCACTATTCCCCTTATGGGAGCTGGTTCAAACTGAAGTTCTAATCTCCAGAAAATTGATATATATTAGTACTGTGTGGTTTATTTTGCACCCATTTATTTGTTAATTTTGAATCCACTAAATTTTTGCTTAAATTCTTCTCAAAACATATTAAGAATAAATCTAACTTATTTTAAACCCACTATTAAAAATTAGTTTTCACCACTTAAACTAGGATCTTGAGTCCGTCACTGTTAATGTTGCTTTGTTTCTCCTGGTGATGTGCATGTTTGGGAAACATTTTTTTCCAATGATGCACATAAGGTAAAATAAAAGCATATTAAAATCAGTAAAAAAAAATACTTAGAAAATCCTATAAATACAATCTATCTCACAACTCACAAGCAAAACAATCAATAAATCCAAATCATACAACCTAACACACATCTCACATTAAAAACAAAGAAAATTATATTAATTAACCTCTGAAGCTATCCTATTGAACTACCATCATCCAATGCCTTCCTTATCTGCAAACTGATTCTCACCCTCCGGGCCATTATTCATGCCACTAATTAAATCCTCCATCATTATCTTTTCCAAGAAAGGAGGTGCAACTGCTATCCACCCATTAGTGCGTAACATGTAATCAATCTAAAAAAATTATATAATTTAATATAATATGTACGCACACATACACAACCCATTTCAAGTACTAGGAGGTGCATAATAACGAGTATCAAGTATCAACAGTCAAATGCTGCCCAACTTTCCAAAATGATTTATAGTAGGCAACCTATTTACTTAATTCAGAAATATACTTGTAGGATCAATAATACGAAGAATAAGAAAAAGAAGGCCACCGGCTGGTCGACTTGTTTTTTAAGTTTAACTAACTTATGCCTATTTAGGAACTACAGTTGGGTTTTTAAAATATATTTTGGATTCAAAAGTTTGTTAATTTACGAACTGTAACATTTAGTAACTCGTTCTTTTAAAATACATTCTTAGCAAAATATATATTTTTTATAAAATAAATGCACTCTGAATCCAATGTTTATTAAAAGATAAATGCATTGCACCAAAAATGCATTTTTATGCCTTGACATGAAGTTCTTCCTGTTTAAAGCTAATGCCTCTGCAAGACCTATTTGATTCTTATTCCCCTCGATCTGACCCATGTTATCATATTTACTGGGGTTACAGCCACATATTCATTTGAATTGCTCGGTTTCTCATATTGATCCTTCTCGAGTTTGTTGCAGCTCATGATACTAGAGCTCTCTTCCCCGCTTCGACCAGATTTTATTTCTTTCATGTTATTACGTCCTTATTTGGCTGTAACATAGAATCGCTAGTTGATGGTTTGACTGAATGATCCAATGAGACCCTATTCAATCCAGAGGAAATTGTTGCCTCTGAAAATTTGGAAGAATTCTGCACCATCTCATTTTCACTATCCGCTGGAACAGTTGACGTGGAAAAATCTTCGAATTAGGCGCCTATTGCCGCTTGGAGAGTCTCCTTTAAAGGATCTATCATTTGATCAAATTCCCATGGAGTCATCTTTTCTTTTCTTTTTTCTTTTTCACCTCTTCAGTCCTCAAAGCAAAATAGAATTCTTGGTGCTACTACTTCGACTGCTGGAGTAGCTTTCTAGCGTTGTAGACTAGTCTTCGTCACTCTCATGCAAGGTAGCGTTGGAAGAGACGCTATCAAGTGCAGATTCATATGATAGCACATTAGTCTTTATATATAGCTTTTTGCTCGAGTTCTGGCTGCCATTTTGTATTGAGACCTTTCTAGGTTGTCTCTGATGATTATGGACTTCAAATCTAAAGGATTTGTAGAGTTTGGTTTCAAAGTTTTGAAACCTAGGTTTGAAACCTAGGTTTTCTCTTTCATACTCTCTTTTTACTACTCTTTTTTACTTTCCTCTTTCTTACTTTTTCTTTCTTTCTCTTTCTTACTTTCCTCTTTCATACCCACTTTTTCTTACTTTTCTACCTCAAAATCTGTAAAAGCTATAACTTCCCAAACATAAATCACATTTCAAAACCTAGGTTTTACCTCGAAATCTGTGAAACCTAGGTTTCAAACCTAGCATCCAAACCAGCCCTAAATCTGTTTTCCTGCAGTCTTTCAACTTGCTTTGAAGTTCTTCATTGACGTGCCTTAAACAAGTTATTTCTTCTCCTATGACAACATTTTGTCCTGCAGAAGCAAAAAATTCTAAAGTCATCAAAATTCAAGGGAAGTGCTAATTAGTCTTATTTTTAAGTGCTGATGTTTATGTTCTTGGACTGGTAAACACGGGACAGATGCCACGTTTATAAAGAATTGTTATTATTTGAAAACCATAGCAATAATCAGTATTTTTAGGGAAAAAATTATTTCAAGATAAAAAGTTTGCGAAGCTTTCTTCTATTGTTTGGTTCTAATACCGGCCTGAGGAAGTTTTATGGTTAAATAGCCTAGTTTCTCACATTCTTCAGGATATTCTCAGTTTCTAACTGTATAACTCCCACCAATCTACTCCCTCATATTTTAAGGAAGGTTTTCTCTTCTGGAAATTGTTCAGGACCATTCAACAAGAACACTGAGTTATATTCATGGAGGGGAAAAACTCAAGTTATTAAAGAAGGCCCGCGAATAAATTTCTTCAATTCTGAAGTTTAGATTGCTGAGTGAAGGCCCGAACTAGTCATATGCTACCAATCGATTGTAAAATCTTGTCAGACGGACCATTTGAGCCAGTAATTTGTTTGTACTTGAGATTAATCAATGAATATTATGTGCTTCCCCTCTTATTCGGTGATTTTACAGGTGAAGTGATCAACTTCGTTCCTACTCTCTTTTCTAATTCAAGCTCCATGTCTTTCCTCCTGAATTCCAAGACTTTTAGCTCGACATCTTTAGCTGATCTAAACTTTCCCATGGCCATAGCATTCCTACCAGAATCATCATTCGGCAGAAATCCATTTTCCTGCTTCAGCATCACTGTACTTGTTTGGAAAAGCTTATTTACTCCCCAAAAACACGTTCAACAATGTTTTTCCATAAAACAAGATAATCTCCTCCACATATTTAACTCGGTTTGCGTAAAAGTACTTCTCTACCGTGTTCCCAAACAGACACATTATCTACTTCTTGACAGGGCTTGCATTGACTTCACTTTGCATCTGCATCTCCTTTATTGTCTTTGTGGCAATATCTAGCTGCTTCTCTTCCAACACACTCTCTTATCTTCTCTTGAAGTTTTTTGTTTTCTGTTGTAAAAAAGCAATGTTTGCATTACGCAAGTCCAACTATGCTGTCTTTTCAGCTAATTGCCTTCGCAGTTGACACTGGTAATGATTTTCATGGTTTTCTCAGGATAACTGCAGTGCTGGTTGGTGTTGCTGTATGTATGTTTTATTTCTGATAGATAACTGATTTCATCCTGATCATTCACCCACTGCCATATTTTCCAAATTGTTACTCCCCATGTAAGATCCCAATCCTTCTCAAACACGTTCAAAAATGTGATTCTCTTAGCTCCATTCCATTTTCATACAAGTTTATATACGGACTTATAATGGATAGGAAGGTTATGTTCAATCATGAAATATGCACTTCTTATACAAAAATCCCCATTAGGTGTTCCACTCTAAATCATAACTGCATTTACTAGGATGGGGCATCGGAGGAATAACAGCTAAAAGCATTTGAATTACCTCATTGGACACCAAAGCAAACAATAGATATATTTCAAATAATATACTTAATCACCCCATAATAAAAATGAATACTTAAATTTTAAAGAAAAGTAAAATATAATACAAAAGCAATTTTCATTAATACTCCATAGAATAAACCCAATATATATAATTGTTTTATAATTTATAATTTTATAACGTACATGCATTGCTTGGCTATTTATTTATTATTGTTCTTTTTCCAATACTTGTTAGATATAGACATACATAAATTATACCCCTGAGGGAGTAGCTTAAAAACATGGATTACATTAAGAAAAATTATAAAAGGAAAATATGACTACTTTGACTGGTTGACCCATTGCTTTACCTGTTCGACCTCGGTTTCTTCCTCTCTAGTTTCCTCATCGCATAGGACTGGACTTCTTAGACATGTGACCGGTTTCTAGTAAATGCTTTGGTCTGATTCTCTTAAAACCTAAAAAATTATAACTTGTACTACGAAATATAGTGTACTAACTTCACAAGTATAACAAGTATTCAAGAATCGAACACCCAATTTCCTTTCTACGAAGATAAATTGCAATTAACGTGGTTGAGATAAAATCTACACTATTTTACCGGGTCATTTTTGCTTCTTGTCTGAAGCAGTACTGCTACTCTCGATGGCACCAGCAGCTACCATGTCCATTAACCTATCGTAATCAATTTCAGTTGACTTGAACTTGAATTTGACGCCTACCTGAATCCATGACTTGATACAAAGAATAGATTGTGTGCTATCATGTGACATACAGAACCGTTGCTTGTTGATCTCATCACCCCTGCCACAGAAAAGTTCTTCAGGCACAACTGAAGTTGCCTGCATAGCCAGGAAATCTCTGGCCATCACAGATAACCGGGGATAGCGTGCACTGTTGACCTTCCACCATTCTAGCACGTCTGTTGGTATCGGAGCTGTTGCCTCTAAAAGATACTGACTGAGCTCATCAGTGCTGGAGCTCATGCTTGCACGCCGTTTCTTGCGTGCTATCTCCTCTGCAAAGGAAACAGCCCCATCTTCAATTTCCTGAGCACTGTATCCAGCACTCATGGATGAGAAATGAGAGGTAGAATAATTTCTTGTAAGATGGGTTCTTGCTTCCTCTAGAAAACTATCCGAGTTTAAACCCTCTGGGATTAGCTCTCCCTTAATTCGAGGATCTAGAATTGCTGTCATATATGTGAATATGTTGCAAACCTGATTAATGTAACTTCTGGCCCTTTTAGCCATTTCCTCTGCAGCGCTTTTTAGCCAGTCTGGGCTGTGACGGGATTCTCTGCAGTTAGCAATTGTTTCTGAGATGTGATCCATGAAGAAAAGGACGAGCCCAACTGTTGGCAGCTTACTTGTGCATAGGTTATTCGTGGTCTTGTGGAATGGCTCCAAATATTGATGCACCACACTAACCACACTCTTTTCTGTTGAGTTCAGCAACATCCTACTACCAAGAGTCTCCTCATATTTACGAATAGCTGCATCCATAGATTTACTTCCCTGCATTATAAATATAACCATATTCCATTACTTTGAATTCAGAAAGCACGCATCAGATTCACAAGAATGTTATAAAATGGTAAATTATTGTATTCAAGCAAATTTCCACAACAAGGCTATTTCTCACAACACAATAACTACAATTATGGACAGAAAACCCACGATTTTCCTATAGAGAAAATTTACTGCAATAAGCTTAAAATGATCACCAGATAGGAGTTTCTAATAGATTACAATCCTTTCATAGAAATCCCTTTTTAGAAAGCAAGTCCTCTAACAAAATCACATCATTCACAATATATGGGTACTCGGAATACAGATATGTCTTGGACACGTTTCAATAACACATGCACTAGTAGGCGCACAGAGATTGATAAAAACATAAGTACATCGACTAGTATGTAAAAAAGTGAATTTAAGAGGCATTCAAGTTCCCAAAAAAAAAAAAAGTTCCTTTCGTGTAATGCCAGTATTTCATACACATTAATCAAGAATGCAAAGATTATTTATTTAATTCCCAAGCTTAACATGAAACTTGTGATAAAGATCTGCTGCTTTTCCTTAACGTGATTTTTAGGTTTTCTATCAAAATTATTAGGTTTTTGGTACTTTGTGATGAAATAACAATCATACACAACTCAATCAATATATATAAATGAATTACATGCTCCCCTATTAAGGTTAAATAAGGCACCACTAATAACTTCTTTAACAAATTTGATATCTTGGCAGATACATAGTAGTAGCTGAATCTTTAAAATGAATTAACTAAAAAGTAGCATTAGTAAGAGTCCTTCACTTATTCACGTACAGGTCAGACACCATAAACATTAGAAACCTCAAGCATGAAATCGTTGATAGTTTTGACCATGAAAATATTGGCACCATAAAGATAACAATAAACCTCCTTTTCCCGTTCCCCCTACTGCTTCCTGATTACTGTCATAGACTGACTAAAGATGTTACAAACAAGAATTTGATAGAATTCAAATTCATAATAGATGATGAACTTCCATTTGATTCACAACTAATATTTCCTACATGACCCCTTGAAGAAAAACACCTGCAAGTTTTATAGGGATCTTCAAGTCCTTTATTAAAGAAGTCAAAGATAACAAGGTACCTTGCAAACGATGTCAAGCATCTGGTAATTCCCACTCCACCTTGTGGAAACATCAAGTGGAAATTTCCAAGTACCTTCTTGATAAGCCGTAGACATTTGAATAAAATCCTCAGCCATCTCTGATGAGGCATTCAATTCTATTACAAATTCCCGGATCTTAGAAATCATTGACTTTGTGGATCTCAAACCATCATCTATAATCAAGCTCAAAGTTCTAGCAGCACAGGGGAGATAACAGAATGACCCTACCTTCTGAGCATCTAAGTCTTCTTTCAAAGTATGGCAGGCGTGCATGGCACTTTGACTATTATCATGGGTACATGAGAGGACTCTATTTTCAATATTGTACATTTTAAGAACTTTAATGAGGGAGTGATATATTTCTGTACTCCCGTAAGGGGAAGGTATGCGACAAATATCAAGAAGCATTTTCTGGAAGCACCAGTTTTCATCAATCCACTGACAAGTGACACTCATATAAAAGATCTGTTCATAAGAAGTCCAGAAATCAATTGTGATGGAGAACTTGGAACAAACTTGCGCTAAAAGCGCTTTCACTTCTTCCTTCATGCTTCTGAAAACTTCAGAAAGCACAGATCTATAGTTCTCACTTGTCCAGAGTTGTATAGATGAATTTAGAAATTTGAAGGAACACTCTAGCCACTTCTCCTCCAGAGTTGACAGGGGCAGAGAAGCCGTAACAAGCCACCTAATGAGCAACCAATTTAGATTATCATAATCAACCTGGTTTGCTTTTCCTTGAGGTTGAGTCTTCTTAACCACAGCAGTATGTTGAGTTGTTGTATTGTTGACGGCATCCCCTGACTTATCATACCCTGGATGGCGGTTGGCAAGATGCCTTCCTAAATTGCCTTCATAGATAAAGAAAAATCAGTACATATTCAGAACCTAGAATGGATAGTTAAATTTTATTATATAGTTAATATATTTTAAAATTAATGTGGCTTAAAATATATGCTGGAATTTAATGATTCCTTGGCTTGGGTTGATAACAACTGAGGCATGTTATGACAAACCTCAGTAGTAGAAAAGATACACATGATATTTAGAAAAGAAAGGACAGGTCATGATCAATGAAAGAAAATAGCACATGAGAAATACCTGTGGCAGTTGCAATAGAATATGTTTGTCCACAAAACTTGCATCTTCGGGTCTTCCCATCAGCAGCTGTCTCAAAGAACTTGAGATAAACTGATGTCATTGTTTTTTTCCTTGGCTTCACTGAATTTATAGGATTTGCCTTCTCTGAAGAGCCAAGGCCAAGATTTACGGGATCCATGTTTGGAATGAGAGTCACCTCCATCATTGATTTGTGATCATCTACCGAATGGAGCAGAGAAGAGCTTAAAGAGTCACAGGATGCATTCAAGTTTTGAAAAGGGAATACAGCACACGTCAATTTTATCTTATTTGAATCAGCAAATAACTCACAAAATGCTGAAAATTACCCCCTCCAATCTTTTTTATAAACAACAATTACTCAAATAATGCAAAATGACTTGTTGGTTAAAATAAGTTAAAAACAATAAATATGTCATAAACACAATTTTCATCCAAGTATGCCCTTATTTATGGAGAAGATGAGTGAGAGAGAGAATGAATGGGAAAAAGGATAATAGAGAATGAGTGGAGGAAAGGGATGAAAGGGACGTATAATTAATAGAGGGTAAAAATGGAAAAAGTGCATTAAATTCTTAGACAAACATAACTTATTACTTAAATATAAAACCAGCCTATGTTAAATAATGTTGCTTATTTAGAGGACCAGAGGGAGTACTTCATTATCCTACGTTCTGAATATCATGATAAATATCATCAGTCTAAAACCAGAATTTGACAGCTTCACTGGACTTGGGTGCTAATATATTCAAGATTCAATGAGACATCTAAAACCTTTATTCTTCACCGGACATGAATCAATAACTTGAGCTTAATCAACCATCTTCTAAGTTAAAACAGATCACAGACTACCACTGTAGGAAGTTGAAATGACAAATAGATTTCTTAACAACTTTTTCCGTAACTTTTTCAGTCCATATAACATATACGTCTGATAATGCCAATATGACATTAATGTACTGACTACTGTAAAGGTTCGTTTACTTAAGCAACATCAAGGAAGAAAAAACTTTTCACAGAATACGTTTCTTATGGTCAGGGTATGGCTTTTCTACCATGCGAAACTACAAATCTAAAAGTCTTGCCATTTCCATCAAGATTGTTGGGATTACCAATGAAATATTATAAATATAAGTTATTAGAAGCAAACCATATTGGCCAAATCCAATGAAACAGTAATGACTAGCAAGTCCTCATATAAAATGCAATTTTAAAGCAGGATTAACTATCATTTTGGTCCCTTGAGTTAGTTAATATGTTCTAGAACGAATTCGAATGGTTTGATTAACGTCAAACCTGCCAGACTGTCACAAAATTATAAGTTGGGAAATCTTGAATTTTGACTGCATTTCACTGATCAAAACTTGAAAATTGCTCCCAAAAAAAAAAAAAAGACGAGTATGAAGCAACGGCCAGAGTCCAGAGTATGCAATTACTATGAATGAGAAAGACTATGGAAACAGGGTAAGCGGTTTCAGGTACCTTTGTAACTTCTATACTGGCTATTTACACTCCAGTCCATGCGATCACCAGCCGCTGCCAGCCGTCTGATCAGATAAGCACGAAGGTGAGAAGAAAAGGCAAAAGCAATTTATTCTAACAAGAGAACAAGAGGAAAGGATAAGAATTGTGAAAAGCACGGCAGCTCTCAGCAGAAATAGATCAAAGATATAACATCATCCAGAGAAAAAAGCCGTAAATAAAGCAGTGATTAACGAAAACTTGGAAAGCAGAAGAAAAAATGATGAGCAGAACAGAGGCAGAAGAGGCCAGCTAAAGTAGAGCAAGACTCTGGTTCAAATTAAGAAGAGAATAGCCAAAGAGGGAAGACAGGAGGAACACAAGAGGAACAGTAGGAAGGAATTTCCTCACCCCAAAATTCATGAGAAATGAGGAACGAAGAAGGGGCGGATGAAAACTAGGAAGAAGCGAGAGACTTGACAGACAAGAATGAAGTGGAGAAAGGTGAAAGTTGTGGGAGAGGCGAAGAGGCAGTGAGAGGGACTCGGGAAAGAATGTGTGCAAATTCAGCTGAAGAAATTTGGTAAGAATGGGATGGAGGGAGAAGGAAACTGAAAAAACTGAAGAAAGAGGGAAAATTGGCGTGGATCTAAGCCGGATCTGATGAGCCGAGAGGGAGGGGAGCGAGGAAAGACAAAAGGAGCGAAGCGGAGAGAGGAAAGAAGTGAGCCGGGTACACGGGTGGAGATGCGATGCAGAGCCAGATATGGTTGCTGGCTGAATGGCCAGCTTCATTCCTTGATTGAAGTTAAAAGTTAACCATAGTTTGTACTTTTGACAACGTCGCTGAGTAGTGTGTGGGCGCGCGTGTGCGTGTGGGTGGGTGTGCGTGCGCGCTCAAATAATACAAAACTGGCTACTGCAGAAATTAAAAAAACAATGGAGAGAATTCTAGCATTTTAATACATGCAGCCAGGGATGATGATGGCTGGCTCGGCCTCGGCGTGGTTACTCTCAAATACGAGTTCACGATTAACTCAAAAATCACAAACTTCAATCAACGCGAGTTTTGCCTCTCCGCTCAGCCGTTCGGTTTAGCCTCCAACTCATCTGCCACCTCACCCTCGCCTTTCATTCGGCTTACCTAAATATTAATTATTTACTTCTACCTCTTTATCCATAAAATTTATTTAAATTTTTAATTAATTGATATATTTATCATTTTTAATTTAATTTTAATTTATCTGATTTATAAGTTAATATTCAATATAACTATAAATAAAAGTATTTCAAAATATATATATTATAATTAAATAATTTATTTAACTTTTTTATCACTCAAAAAAGTCAATTGCTTCTTATATCAAAGTTCAGAAATAGTACTTATTAATGACTTAGAGTTTGTTTGGCTTCCCATCCTGAAACCTCGGTTTGGTTCAAAACATAGGTTTCACCCCAAAATCTAGATCTTGTCCAAGTACTTACATTTTTCAAAAAAGTTATTTTAGATACAAAACCTCGATTTGAAACCTAGGTTTTGAACAAGTTATTTTCTTATCAAAGTACATATTCTCTCCTAATAAATTTTCTCTTTCCTACTTTTTATTTCTTTCTCTTTCATCTTTCCTACCTACTTTTTACCTCGAATTCCGTAAAAATCAATAACTTCTCCAACGCAATCTTTTAAAACGTAGGGGTTGCCTCGGAATCCGTAAAAGCTATTCTCCAAAATCTATTCTCAAAAACTTAAGTTTTACCCCGGAATCCGTAAAAGTTATTCTGAAAATGACTTATAAACAAACCCTTAATGTACCTCCAACACCTTGAAAAAAAAAACACTCAACATCATATAGTGCAACCAAGGAAGTATTTTTCATGTGCCTCAAGAACCTAAAATATTTTTGGGTGTGTTCAATATCCTAATAAATTGTCAAGGACAACAAAAAGCTAAAATATTTTTAGATATATTCAGTATCATGAATTGTTAAGAATAGAATTGTATTATAAAATAGTTGAAGGTGCTGACTTGCAGTCTTGTTAATTTTCAAAGCCGAATGTCTACTTATTTTTCCTTTTAAATTTAACTGTCATGCAGAATCATGACAGACAACTGTGGAAGTTAGGAACACTTCCATCTGGTCTCATAACATTCTGGAAGCGCACTTTCCCACTGAACCGAACCTGTTCTTCCATACTGGCTCCTTTAGTTATGGTAAATTACAGTTTACTTCGGGGTCCAAAAGCAGTTGCTTCTTTTGGTTTGAAGTGTGTCATTTAGCTCTCTTTCTGTTTGCTCAATTACCTCTTTGTTACCTTGTAGTATTTAACATTCAAATTTTGATGAAAATGATAGCTTGAATGTCAAAACAGTGAGCTTTTTTTTTGGGGTTAAATCTCTGTTTTACTCATATTGAATAATGAATATATCCACTATGCTTTGAGGCTCCAGCTTTAAGTGGACAATTTTCATTTATTAAATATTTTAGATTAAATCCTGATAATAACCATGAAAGTTTTTTGTAGTTGTTCAAGGTACAAGTGAGACAACCTTTTTTAACAATATTTTCACCTTTTCGTAATTTATGATAGATTTATTTTAGTTCTAGGCATGTTTTTGAAATAGGTTTGTTAACTTGTTAGTAAGGTTGAGCAAAAGGCCTGTAACCCGGTGAACCCGCCCGGAGATTTGCACGTTTGGACCCGCCCAAAACTGACCCGAGACGGGCGGGCAAGCATGTTAAACGGGACGGGCTACGGGCACACCCTCGGGCTGCCCATGCCCACCCGTATATATTTATAATAATTTTATATGTTTATTTTATTATAATATATAGATATTTGGTATCCTTACTTAACGAGCAGCCTTGCCCTGGTGGTTTATGCCTTGCTTTATAACCCTCATATCCTCGGTTCAATTCCTCATTCGGACATGTGAAGTGTTTTTTTTCTTTTGCACGAGTCACAACTGCACAAGCGAGGTTCATTACTTCATTCTTCCAAAAGCGTCACTGACACGCTGCATCTCCTCTTTTCAAGCGAGGCAACCGAGCGAGGTTCTCTCCAGCCGCCATCGCGGCCTCTTGTCCTTACTCCTCATCATCCTCCTTCAACCCTCTCATTCTCCACTTCTCTTTCTCTCCTATTGCCAGTTGCCACCGTCGCGAGAATGTCGCATATCGATTGAAAGAATGCCATCGGCCACCTTCGTGCCGCCTCCGTATGCCCCAACCACAACAGATTCTTCTCCAACGGATCTCGCCTGGGCACAAGCACACGACTTACCTGGTCTTTGTCGCAGTGGGCGATTCTCTGCAAAACCTTCAACACAGTGGCCTTTGTCACCGATGGTGGTTTTGGCGTCGTCTCTAAAGCTGAGATGGTCTATGAGAGCTTTTCCTTCGTCGCCGATGCACCTGCATTACCTGGTCATCATCGCTCCTTCGCCAACCCCACCTTCCAAGGTTCATTTCTCTCCTCTGTTACTGCTCTGTTACTTCATTTTCTGCAAAATTTGTTACTGATCTGTTGAAGAAATTTGTTGATACTGTTTAATGCCTCTGGATGGTTAGAGAACTTGGAGTGTAAGCTCTAGTGTACCAGGCGAGCTCATCTCTGTGATCTTAGCTGTTTGATTTTTCAAAGCTGTTTCATTTTCTTAGCTTGGTTTAGAATCCTCCGATAGTTTGATTTTTCTGGCTGCTTTCTTTATTCTTCTTCTATCTCATGTCAGAATGATCTTCAGAGCTGCTATTTCATATCTGTTTGATCTTAGAACTAGATGATGCGATGATTTTTTTTCTCTCCATCCCTCCCGTCTTCCCCTTCAACTGGCAAGTTTTTTTTTTAAAAAAAATAAACGGGCTAAACTCGTAACCCGCCCGAACCCGGCCGGGTTTTGTGTAACCCGTTTATTTCGGGCTTAAACGGGCTAGCACCGGGTTACGGACCCGTCCAAACCCGTTGAAAACTAAACGAGCGGGCTACGGGCTGACCATCGGGCCAGCCCGTTGCTCAGCCCTACCTGTTAGTATGAAAATAGGGTTTTAAATAGGTCACTAGCCATACCTCATACACGCCCAAGCATACGTTTGAAAAAATGCATGTACACAAGTCATAGATTAGGCCAGTCTCATATAAAATAAGTATGATCTGTTTCGGATGAGATTTGACCTAGGGATTGTTTGCCATCATTTCCTGAAACCTAGTTTTTGACCTAAAACCTAGATTTTGTCCAAGTATAAAAAAATTTCTGAAAAGCTATTCTGATTACAAAATCTCGTTTTGAAACCTAGGTTTTCTTTTTCCTACTTTTTCCTACATTTTCCCTTCTTTCTCTTTCCTCTTTCCTACTTTTTTTCTTCTTTCTCTTTCATCTTTGCTACTTTTTCTTTCTTCTTTTTCCTCTTTCCTATTTTTCATTCTTTCTCTTTCCTTTTTCCTACCCACTTTTTTGCCTCGGAATCCGTAAAAGCTAATAACTTCCCAAACATAAGGGCTTGTTTGGAAACTATTTTGAAAATAGTTTTTACAAATTCTGAGGCAAAACCTAGGTTTTGGAGAATAGATTTGGGAAAATAGTTTTTACAGATTCCGAGGCAAAACCTAGGTTTTGAAAAGTAATTTATGTTTGAGAAGTTATTAGCTTTTACGGATTCCGAGGCAAAAAGTTGGTAGGAAAGAGAAAGAATAAAAAGTAGAAAATAAGAAAAAGAAAAAAGAAAAAGTAGGAGAGAGGAAAGAGAAAGAAAAAAAAAGTAGGAAAGAGGAAAGAGAAAGAATGAAAAAAGTAGGAAATAGGAAAGAGGAAAGAGGAAAAAATATGAAAGAGAAAACCTAGGTTTCAAACCGATGTTTTTTAACCAAAATAGCTTCTGTGAATTTTTTTTTGTACTTGGACAAAATCTAGGTTTTATGGTAAAACCTAGATTTTGAAACCAAACCTAGGTTTCAGGAAGAGGATGCAAACAAGCCCTAAATCACTTTTCAAAACCTAGGTTTTACCTCGGAATCTGTAAAATCTATTTTCCAAAATCTATTCTCTAAAACCTAGGTTTTACCTCAAAATCTGTAAAAGTTATTTTTAAAATAACTTCCAAACAAGTCCATAACCTGCCTATTTACAACTTACCATTGTTTCCTTATTCTCCGTTGCAAATTTTACCTACAACAGCCTCAAACCACGTTCGCGCTCATGCACCCATTTTCTTTCACCCTCCTAGAATTACCATAGTAATGAAAACCGGACCGGCCGGTTCGGACCGGAAACCGGCGAACCGGCCACTTGTCCGGTCCGATTTGGTTTTTGACCCCGAGTTGGGGTCAACCCGGGGTTGATCCGGCCAACCCGGGTGCAAACCGGTCGACCCGCCCGGTTGTGTGGGTTGATTCGGTCAATTTTATTTTTATTTTTTTTACAAAATTTATTATGATGAAAGTGAAGTTGTTGAATTAGAATGGGATATAAATAATAGAAGCTACGAAGTATGAACCACATTTTAAAGAATTATGATTTTCTTCATCAGTTGAAGGCATATATACGTCCGAGAAAAATAGGGGATGCTAAGATGAATAAAGATAACACAATCAATTATAGTGTAAGTAGAAGTATAAATCTATATGCGTCCTAGAAGAATACAAGTTGATATTATCCCACCTAACCTTCTTCTATACTGTCATTTTGTTGCATGTTGATTTCTCTTGTCCCATTTGTAGAATACATGGAGGAGAACATTTTTGTGTTTGAAGGGGAAAAATAAAAAGTGAGAAGGAAACACAAAATGTTCTCTTACCATATATATTTTGATATTTTGTTAGGATGAATAT
>JANTPZ010116043.1:0-16163 GCA_025593235.1 Vachellia pachyceras
AGTACCCAACGACCGCAGCGTGCTAGTGCCCTTAGTTTCACTCTCTCTAGGGTTTCGATGGCTCACTCAATCAAATTTGAATTCATCTATTCTATAGCTCATGAGTCCTCATATTTATAGAACTCATAGAGTGCATTATAATTCAAGATTAATCTTTTATTAATCTTGAAAATCTGAATCTCAAAAGATATTCAAGATTAATCTTTATTAATCTTGAAATTCGAATTTGAAAAGATATTCAAGATTACTCTTCATTAATCTTGAAATTTGAATTCCAAAAGATATTCAAGATTCATCTTAATTAATTTTGAAATTTGGATTTCAAATGATATCCAAGATTAATATTTATTAATGTTGATATTCAAATTATGAAATTCGAATTCTAAAATTCAAATTTAAATTAATCTTGATTTAATTAGATCATATCCATTTGATTAATCCAAATAATGAGCCGATGAATTTTCTTAATTTATCTTTAAAAATGAATTCAATGTTAGTTATTTAATTTATCAAGTAAATTAAATATTAAAATGTTATTTTGAATTTATATCTAATATATATAATTCGAAAAACTCTAAAATTAAAGCACGCGTTAGGGTTGTTCTTGCATGCGACCCTATAGGCCCACATAAAGTTGGCAGTGGGCTAAACTTAGTATTAGCCCGACTACCCAAATCATATGGGGATCGTTAACACAACACAACCTTTCATATAACCACATCACGTCCCTTTTATCACACAATATCTCAGTCAAGGACGAGACATGGATGATGTCATCCTCCTATTCATGACCATTACTCTCTCAATTCCTGAGTAGTTTGATCTCATAAACAGAAACTTCTTTTTGTTACAGTATGACCATACATTTCTCAGACTCACTCACTGAAGGGACCAGTAATATCTCTCTACTAATACGAGGGACAAATCCCATCTTGATCACTCGCATTCATCTACAGGAGAAACCCTTAAGCCCAATCATAGCCTTTATCATCACCCGATCAAATGTGATTTTTAACTAAGTCAAAACTTAGTGACTCTCATGTAGGAATCCATGATGATATCAAGTTAAAGGCATGGTGACGTGATTACATATTAGATAAGCTAATGACTTAATCCATGCAGCTTTCTCATAGCGGGTCGGTCAAGCACCTTATACTCTTACAAGTGCCTATGACCTTGACTCGTATCCTGTACCTTATCAAAGTCTTACTCGTCTTACTTCATCTGTGCTCCCATATAGATAACCGACCAAGCACATTTAGGACAATCTTCATTATTTTCTATTGGATGCAATTATCATAATAAACATGCAAAAGCTATGAAATTAAATGGAGAAAATACATTAAAATAAATAATGTCTGAAGTACAATGATTGGCCCCTAGGGCACAATTTCCAACAAATAAGCTTATGACTTAATCTATGCAGCTTTTTTATAGTCAATTGCTCCAGCACCTTATACTCTAACAAGTACCTAAAACTTTGGCTCGTATCTCCGACTTGATCAAAGTCATAATGGTCTTATCTCATCTTTACTCCCGCAAAGCCAACTGAGCAAGGACATTTAAGACAATCTGTATAACTTGTCTATAGCTATAATAATGTATAATTATCATAATAAATATGCAAAAGCTATAATAATAAAATGGAGAAAATAAATTAAAATCAATAATATAAGGTACAATGATTGGCTCCTAAGGCATAATTTCCAACAGATCCCACCTTTCAAAAGGACTCATTGGAAGCTGAGAAAATACGAACAAAATTTCAGCCTTATCCAACATCTACCCAAAATGTTAACTATGTTTTACTAAATCTATCCTGCGAACCTGTAAAAATTAATTTCTATCTGCTGCCCTTTCAAATGGCCATCTTTTATTCTAAATGATACCTCTCCCCCTTTTGATCTAATATGCCTACTCTTCACTTAAATGAGAGGGATACAAGTGGGCTTCGGCTATGGGACTTTTCTCCACGTAGGAACCAAGCCCAAAACCCGATACAATGGAGATTAATTATTACACAGAATCTTCCTGCAGCCCCTTGGTGAATGAGGAGAGGCTAGGGAAAGGGGTGGATGCCATCCGAGTAACAAGTAGGATACGAAGGAACACCACAAGTGTCGTGCATGCAAAACCACTTTTTTTTTATGTTTTTAGCCTTCTAACTTTAGTATTACGATTGATATTAGTTAGGTAGTAAAATTTACACTCCAGGCAGCTTTCTTTCTTTGTTTTTTTAATTGAAACCACTTAACCCCTTCTTTGTTTATAATTATTTCATAATTAGGTTGCCGGGGGAGAAATTAAGTTTGGCTTTCATACTTCAAACAAGATAGTTATGCCTGTGGTTTTCCCTATCAGCAATGGAAAATTATTGTGACTTCCTCAAGTGAAACCTAAGAAAGGAAAGTAGTATGAACAAGCGAATCTTCCATTTTAACATTGAAGTTTGAACACCACGATCTGATTGTCGCTAGAGTTGATCCACCCTCCCTGCTCAGCGCCTCCCGCAATTCCGGTGAAGAAATCAATCCATGACCACCTTCACTTTCTCATGTATATCCACCCTTGGAGTCAAGTCTAATGGGCCATGAATCATTCATTTTAAAGTTGTTTTACTCCATTTTCAAGAATATTTCACGAAATTCTTAACAGGTTTGTGAATAAATTTTCCCTTGCATAACATCGATAGAATCATTTTTATTGATGTAAGATAAACAAAGAAGGCAATTCTCCAATTGTATATAGACTATTCAAACCATAAGATAAAACAAGGCAAAAAACTACTTCATTCTATTTATGAAAAAGATAAAACATTTAATTATTTGATAATATTTATATCTTTAATTAATAATTTTATTTTTTAAGGTTAATTTCTTTGAAAGGTTGTAAAAAAATAACTTTATTGTTATACGTACTTGAGGCCTATGGCCAACATGAGCCAATGAACAAACTAAAAAAATCTTTCTCCTACACACACAGAGAACAATATATAAGATTGGATTTTTAAAGAGAGAAAGCATGTATGAAACTATTCATGCGGATCCTCTTTGTTTGTTTGTCTCCCTTGAGAGATAAACAGAACAAGATTAAATGAAAATGAGTAAATCAGAGGTAAATCATAAGATTGATTTAATGAATGTGAAAATAGATGAAAAGATATATTTACACTCACGCGCAGAGGATACAGAATATGGATATGGACCACAGAGAGGCGTACAGAGCTGGTTTAGCATTTGCAGCATGGCCCCTGCCACCCTTGCCCAGTGCGAGATTTGAATGGCCAGCACCTTCTCCTTCGTTTGATATTATCGTGTCAATCGACATCGTCCTTCAGTATAATCGTCATGAGATGAACAGGGACAGGATTGTCATAAATGAAAAGTGTGGTGTGGGGATAGAAGCATGGTAACAATTAATTGAGAAATTTACAATCAAATTCTAATTAACCCAATTAATGAATAAAAAATTTTAAGAAGATTGGTAAAATTACTATCAAGTCCTAACAGTAGCTGTTCCAATTGTTATTGACAGCCGGTGAGGTTGTTAATGACAAATGAACTAGCTACTGCTGTGACCTTATGGTAATTTTGTCAATCTTTGAGATATTTTGTTCATTAATTCCTTTATTGCGACTTGATGATAAATTTCCCATGTTTTTTTCCGTTTTTTTTACCAGTGGTAACTATCACTACAAAATTTTTTTTTATTCCTATGGATTTTGACTAAAAATTCGTTGGTATAAGGTTCATGGAAATTTATTTTCATGCGTTTTTTCCCCAGAAAAATCCCTAGTTAAAATCCGCAAAAAAAATCTACAAGTAAAATCCACAGAAAAATACACAGGTAAAATCTGCAGGAAAATCCACAGAAAAAATCTGAAAAAAATTAAAATATATATATTTGAATTTAATAACATTTTCCAAGTAAATTCCCTACAGACTCTGATGGTAGAAGACAGTTTGATTTTATAAAGATATGAATATTTGATAGTTTACAATAATTGAATCAATATAATCTCATCATAAATATATGATAGTTTATAATAATCCAATCAATTTACAATATATATATATATAATAGTTTACAATAATTCAATTAGTAAATTTGAGATAAATCACCCCATTCTGAGGCTTGCCTATTGGTAAACCGACTTGGATATATTAATGAATCGTCATTCATTAACAAAATCTGTACCTGCTCCATAGTCAAAACAACCACAGCATATTGAAGCCTCATCACCTGTATCTTGCTAATCTCCATCTTTCTTTACCAACTCTAAAGTAAGTTTCAATGGTCTATAAACCTATCAAAGAAAGAAGCATGAGTGAATCCACATGCAAGAAAGAAAATCATCAATAGTTTGCCTTATTCAGCAAATAGTTAATAATTTGTCATGCTAAAAATATATTGTATCTTAGTGATAAAACTACCCATAAGAGAAAACACATTAGGATTTGATGGGATGAATATCAATACAGTCCCAAAAGTACTAAAAACACTTTTTGTTGGAACATTTTTTTTTTAAATTATCAAGCCTTACATAGATTAAGCCTTACAGAGATGGACGGTAGTCATAAAAACACCCAACAATCTGTGGTCAAACTTTTTAGCATCCTCCAACCGGTTGATATATTCATGGCCAAGACATTTTAAAGGATAAAACACAAGATAAAGATCAATATGCATAATCTTTCACGTGCAAACTCCTACTTTGTTCAATGAATCAGTCATGAAATTGCCTCGGAAGAAAAAATTTCTCTTTATTCAGAAGATGGAGGTTTGAGGTAACACTTGATTGTTGACAAAAGTTTATTTTTCTCTTGGTAAATATTGGTGACAATAATTTTAGCCTAGGTGCTAAAAGGCATTGTTGTAGATGGTTTGGTTCACGACTAATTTTCCAAAGCTGGCTACCAATGAAGATTACCCTCATATTATTATAAAAGAAAACCAAAATACCTTCAAACTCTTCTGATCAGGATAAGATATACCTGATCATGATAGCCAAAATAATTAACCACCCTTAATTACCAAGGAAAGAAACTAGGAAATATGGTCCAAATTTATAAGATCATACAACATAAAATATTATATGGGTTAATGGTGTCATCAAAATTAGCAACTATACTTGCCTTGAACTTATTATCAGAAAAAATTTCAAGTGCCTGATCCCTAGATACTTTAATACGTTCAAATGGTTGCTTTTCCTGAAAACATGAACTATCACTGATCATATGTTACAGAAAAGCACTGACAATGATAACCTACAAACAATATCATACATAAAATCAAAACTAAGCAATCATGTAGTAATAAACCACAGTTTGAGACGATCTGTGAAAATACGATCCTGAGCAAATAAGAATTTAATGACCAATTTAATAAACAACTAACAAAGTTGAAATGGATTGCTTTCAATTTTAGTTTCTCATTCACAAATGTGCAACCCGTTGTTGTAACCGATAAGTTTTCGATATCACAATCAAACACAAGTTAGGAATTTGATGTGTGGAGTCTTATCAACCCATTCTTCTTTGTCAGAATTCAACCACAAGGGCAATCAAGACAGTTTTCTTACACAAATAAGAAATTTAAGAAAAATAAGAATTAAGAAATGACAATATCATGGTACCAGCATTATTTTTTCACCTCTGAATATCTCTATGCAATACATGGTACAAGCATTATTTTTTTTTCTTTTGAATGAAAGAATTGACATCAAATTGAACATAAGAACATACAGTCATGTAAGTGGAAAACTTAAAAAGAAAATACCCCGGGTACCATAATAAATTCAAGCATCAAGCTCTAGTTTCTCTTTCACTTAAAGGAGTTAATCCAAAGTTGATTGTTTAACACTTACAAACACCATTCAACAAGTATAGGGAAAATCTTTCACTAGAATCTCAAACGCCCACAACAATCACATTAATATATCATAAAGGACTCTACGGGATAGCTGTGAAGATAAAATTTACAACAATGAGGGCCAATAGCGCCAAGGTGTCACCAACAAGAGTTCTCTATTGAAGCATCTGTAGATAACCTTGCACCAACAGCACCATTAGAAAATGGCACACATTTGAGTTTGATGAATGATAGAAATTAAAGCATAGAAATTCAAAAATTTTCTTGTTAATTTACCTTGAATTTGCAGGACGATCGAACCAATTGATTTCTTGGTGCACAAGCTTCTCGAAAGTCAAAGAGCGCATAACACATGAATTCAGGTTTGTTCAAATAGGCCAAAAGCATAACAGAAACCTCTTGCCGCTTGACATCAGCATGTTTGGTCCTTTCAAGATCATCACCTCCTTCTTTAGAAGGATATATATTAGTTCCATTCGAAAGAGCAACGCCGATGCTAACTGAGTGAGAAGATTTACTTCCTGAAGAAACTCTGCTCCTAATCGATCTCGACGATGATTTTCGGCTCTTAGAGTAAGACATGTTTCTATCTATATAACTGGTAGTGGCCTTATCTGTTTCAGATTTTCCCAAAGCCCTAAAGCCCCATGGAATTAGAAAGTTAGCTGAGATCTAACCCAAGAGAGAGGGGACCCACCGAAAGCAGAGAAGGGGATGCAAATCCTAAAGCATCGAATTGAAAAAGGGCGAGAAGGAGAAAGAGCTTACCAGTTTTCTGAATGCCGATGCGAGTGGTGACACTGATCCAAACAGAAGGTATCGCTGGGCAAGGTTGGAACTCAGAAAGATTTTTGTCGTCGGGGACTTGCCGAGTGCAACAAATGCTGCTGTGCTAGAGGGAGCTGGTTTTAGGGTTCAAAAAAGGGAGGGAAGAATAAAACTAAGAAAAATCACGGCGGGAAAGGCAAAAGATCAAGGGGTTTTAAATTTTTGAAAAAGATTTTTTAAAAAACAATTATGTAAAAAATTACCTACAAATTACCTGCAAAAATTTTCCGTAGGTATAGCATCATTGTTTACTAGTGTATTAATATATCTAGCATATAGGAAAGGCTATAGAGAGAGAGAAAGCCTTGTATCTGTTTAGGAACGCGGTAGAAAAGTACTTTTACGCAAACCGAAGTAAATATGTGGAGGAAATTATCTCATTTTGCAGAAAAACACTGTTGAACGTGCTTTTAGGGAGTAAATAAGCTTTTCCAAACAAGCACAATATCAACACATTTGAATGCTTTAGATTTGATTTTACACATAATGTTTATTTTCTTATTTTTTACTGAAGTATTAAGTTATTCATATTAAGAGCTTGTTTGCTATCAATTCTGGAAATTTAGGTTTGGTTTCAAAACCTAGGTTTTATCCCAAAACTTATGTTTGTCCAAACACAAAAAATTTTTAAAAAAGCTATTTTTGTTACAAAACTTCGGTTTAAAACCTAGGTTTTGAAAAAGCTATTCTGTCATATCACCCTCTCTCATTCTCTCATAATTAATATTCTATTCTCTTTTTCCTATTAATTTATTTTTTCTCTCTTTGTGTCTCACCCTCTTTCTGTCATTTGAGTCTTCCCCCTCTCTCTGTCCTGTCTCTGCCTCATCTAAAAATTTATCCATTGGAATGTTTTCTTCGCCTCTCACCATGTTCAACAGACTCGGCCGTGAAGGACTCTGCAGCCATCGTATTGTTCATTCACTGCAAGATCAGTCGCTTGCCTTCCGACATTGCAAGATCAGTCGCGTGCTTCCATCTTGTCCTCTCATCTTGAAGAATCTCGACCATAAAGCAGGTTTCGTTAGTGTGCCGTGAAGAATCTTTGCAGCTGGTGTTGTATTGTTCTTGCAAGCTCAGTCGTAGCTTACCTCTCAGACTCGAAGCTCGACAAGCGATGCTATGATTTATATGATATTGTGCTTGTCAATCTTTCAAGTTCAGTCGCTAGCCATAGTCGACGCTTTTGAAGAATCCCATTAATTCCAGGGCCTGTGAAGCCATGCTCTGATTTCTTAGAGGTCCGTCCAGATCCGACCATCACCTTTTGCTCTTCCCCCTGAAATCAAGCTCTACAATAGGTGTGTCAATTGTTGCCCAGTGTGCTCTGATCTCCTCCAAGTTTCCATATATTGCAGCCGTGCTTTCTTCCATTTCACATTTTGAACTTCCATTAAAGTTTCCAAAATTTGCTCGACCCAGATCCGCCCATCACAGTCTTCCTTCTTCCCTTGAACGTCCCAAATCTTGACTTCATTTTCAGCTAGTGTAGTTCAAATTAACTTGGCCCAGATCCCCATCACAACCTTCCTTGTTAATAGTTAACATACTAAGTTCTAATCTTCAAATTTGCAGGATATTTGTTGAAGAAAAGTGCAAAAAAAAAATGGTTGGAGCAAGCAGTGGTTTGTTCTGAATGCAAACACTGGAAAGGTATGGTATTTTGTATCAGATGGTTGGAGCAGGCAGTGGTTTGTTTAGGGCAAATCTTTTAAATTTTGAAACAGCCTATCATCATATTTTTTATCTGTCTTGCATCTTGAATTCTTGATTTATATTCTGGTTTGAGAGATAAAAGTGACTACATATTCAGATCTGCTGTATGTGTTGTTGATAGAGAGTTTAGGTGATGCTTCAGAGTTTAGGTAGCTTGAGGAGAGTTAATTCATATTTTTTTAACTTGTAACGATGAGGTTGTCGATGCCAAAATAGTATCCAAGGAGGACTTGTTGCGATTCTACCTCTATGTCAATAGCTTACTAAAAGATTACCCAGATGCACTCTTCTTAATGTACTCTTGTTGGAATATGGGCCACCCTTGATGGATTAGGCCCAAATCCATGGGTTAGGTCAAATGCGTAAATGTGGACTCTTGTGGGAAGTTATATATATGGGGAAGTGGTTCCCTAATGTGAGCAGACATAACACACAGAGAAAACAAGTCTTCTCCCTTCCCTTTCTCTTGAAGAGAATCCTCCCATCTCCTCTCCTCTTACCTTCGGTGCTTTTGCTATTTCTTGTGTTTGGATCCACCACTATGATCTGAATTCCGTGTGGGTATCTATAGATTTGTAATTCGACATCTCCAGGTACGCCCAAAATCCTTCAATGGTATCAGAGCTTATAGGTTCCTGAGGCAATTTTACTCACTGCTCATGAATTTCTGCAAGCATGTTCATTGAGATGCACTGTGTATGTATGATAATTTTGTTTGCTTTCTCTCGTAGCCTGTGATTCTATGAAAGCATGCTGTTTCATTTTTCAATTCAGATTTCAAGCATGTCTGTGATTTTTATGTGTAAATCAAAACAAATAACGAAACGAGAAAACGAAACGCAATAATGGAGATCCAGATCTGGGTTCTCAGAATACAATGTCTTTAGGCTTAGAAAACATATCTATAGTGTAGATCTCTTCAAGACGAGAAGGTGAAGACCAAGAACACGTAAAACGGAAACCGAACGACAGAGTTACGGGAGAAAAACGACTTACAAGTTTCATCTCATTTTTCCAGAAAAGGAGAAAGAATTAGGATCCAAAAGTGCTCCCATTGTGTAGATCTGGACGAAATGAAGAAATGGACACCAAAAACACGAAAAACGGAAGTCAGATGGTGAAGATATGGCCAGAAAACGCATCAATGAATAGTAACTGTTTGAAAAAATCAAAAATTTAAAAAAAGAAAAAGAAAAGGTGTGGCGGCTTAGGGGAGAAACCGGGTCGGAAACGGGTAGGTTAACCCAACTCGGACAGGATTGGGCCAGAGGCAACCCAATCCGAAAACAAAAAAAAATTTTAAAAAACTTTTGTCAGATTGGGCCAGAGGGGGACAATACAAATAAAAAAGTTTTTTGGGTTTGGGCCACGAAGGGCCCATTCAAAAAAATAAAAAAAATAAAAACGGGTTGGGCCAGAGAGGCTAAACCGTTCAAAAAAATTTCAAAAAGGGAGTTAGGCCAGAGAGGCCCAAACACCAATAAAAAAAGTGAGGGTTGGGCCAGAGAAGCCTAGTCCGACAAAAATGATTATTTAAAAAATTTATTAAATAAAAAAAAGAAAAAGGCCACGTGGTGCGTGAGCCATGTGGCACGTCTTTTGGACACATGGAGTCTGATGGTCAGGCGCGTGTCCCGTTATGGAGGCGGCAAAGCAGCGCGTGGATGTCATGCGCCTTTGCCGAGATTGGGCTTTGCTCCCATTTTTTGAATTTTTCAGGATTTTCTTTTCTAGGGGGCGTGCGGGCGCGTTTTAGCTCCAAATGAGACACGGTTTGTTCCTAAAAATCGTAAAATTCAAGAGCTTCATTTTGATATGCTATTTGCCTATTTTATAAGGCAATTCAATATCTTTTTTTGACGAAAATAAGTGCTTAGTTAAAGATTTTTTTTTTGAAAATCTTTTAATGTAATAATTTCAAATCCATTTTTTTAAGAAAATAATGGCACAATAAATCTCAGTAGCATTGAAACACTGTCATATGGACCAGTGTACATTGAATATGTTGATGAACGTGTTCATAACGAGGATCCTGAACAAAAAATTTGAAGAGGATTTTAAAAAGGAACCGTTTGAAGAGGATCTTGAGGAAGATCCTCAAGGGAACATGAGGAAGATACTAAGGAGGACCCAGAAGTGGGTCCTAACCTTGAGGAAAGCCTAGTGGAACCTTAAGAGGTCTACTCCGACCCAAGTCATAAGTCCTCGTTCTCATGAAATTCAGACCTTAAGATTGTGATGAGAATGTTAACCACCTTTTTTTCTCCCGCCATAAATACGACAATAATTGGATATAATCAATGAGAACGACCACAATTTAAAACATATAAAATTTCGATAGCTTCATTGCGAACTATGTCAACAACATATCAAATAATGAAACTGCATAATTTTATCTGAATGTCATGATGAAGTATCGTGTAGCATTGGAGTTGCAAGCACATTCACATTAACAACCATTTCGATTGATGCAGTAAAGAAAACAACGAAAGTTATGCTGAACAAAAATCAATACTTTAAAAGACGGAAGAAATAAAAGTCAATTATTGTATTGCAAATATTTAAAGACGTATTGTGCTTTAGATTTATGTGTTTACACTACGTGTTTTGTTAATATGTTTAGAAGATGACTTGTTGTATATTTATGACTAAATGTATTGTAAAATGTGACATGTTTAGTTTATGTGAATTGTTGTGGAATCATTTTTATTGTTCACATGTATGTCACCTTATTACACTTTTGATAAGTGGGAGCTTTTAGAAAACGAGACTTCTAAAAGTTGGCGATTTAAGAAGTACTTAAAAAATTCTTGAAAGAAATAATGCAGTTACTAGTGTATGTGTGATGGGAGGTACAAACGTATTCTCCTGATCGCAAATCTAGTGATCAAATTATCTTCTTGTCAAGAATAATATAAGTATAAGATATTGTATATTGTGATGTGCTACATAATCGATAAAAACTCAACTTTATGAAAAACATTTGTTTATAAGATACCCTGTCACCTCAGACCAGAAATTGGCAATGAAAAGCATAATTGCCGAGTTGAATAAAGGGGATAAGCTAAATGGTGACAACTGGAATATCTGGCACCATAAGGTGCAATATATATTGGAGGAACAGGAGGCCCTTGAGCCATTGACCACCATTTTGGTGGAACCTGAAGTTGTGACTACAGCCCAGCATAAAAGGAACCAGGAGTTATATCAGACATGGAAAAAGAATAATATTGCAAGAGTCACCTTGCTAAACACAATGGAGAATGACCTAATGTGCTAGTATGAAAAGCGTCCAATGGCACATACCATGTGCGCGGCTCTTAAAGATAAGTTTGGTAGAGCTTCGACCTCTAATCTTAGGAGGCTGACAATTAAGTTTGACAAATATGAGCTTCGGGATAATATGCCTATGAAGCAGCACCTTCGAGACATGTCAAACATGATTAGAGAGCCCCAGGAAGCTGGACATATACTAACTGATAAGCAGCAAGTGTAGGCTGTAATCAGATCACCTTCCCATAGTTGGGATATATGAAAGTCAACTTAACCTATAACGATAAAATCATCACATTTGATGATAATGTGAAGCACCTTGAGCTTGAGGATGAATGCCTGGAGGCATATAAGACTTATGGGCATGCCTATTACACAGAGAATGCAGGCCTTTCCAATGCCAAGCCCACTTTTAAGAAGGGCAAGAAATTTCATATAAAAGGCAGGAAGAATGACCCTAAATTCAAAAGGGGCATAAAGCAATTCAAGAAGAAGGATCTAAAGGCGGCATAAAGAGAGCTGACCTGAATAAGGTCAAATACTATGCCTGCCAGAAGATGGGTCACTTCGCAAGGGACTGCCCTAGGCTAAATGACTATGGAAAGGTGTTGGTGAATTATGTGAATTCACACGATCCTTATGTATCGAGTACCTCTTTTCTAACTGAACGTAGATCTTCTTCTTATACTTTGGACTCAGGTTCAACATACCATGTAACGAAGGATCCAGGATCCTTCGAGGAAAACTGTCGGTTGCCACATCAATGCAGATGGCTTTGTGTTGGCAATAACGCAAAGATCGCAGAATTTAGTTTCTGTACTATGTATTTTGAATTATAGGTTTGATGTGAACTTTTATGGCAAGGTTGCTGACATTTTTGGCAACGAAACCTTTTACGGTTTAACTTTCCTTTCAAGAAAGTTCTTTGTTAAGTATGTTAATTGGTGATTTTGACTTGCATGACTGTTTTGTTAAACTCCAATATAATAGTTGACATGAATATTTGGCATGCTAACTAAGGCACATAAGTTAGAATCGAATGATTAAACTGGCAAAAGAAGGTTTTCTAGGTGAAGTCTAAATATGAAAATGGCCTTATGTGAAAATTGTTTAGCTGACAAGGCAACTAGAAAGCCTTTCGATTCAGAAACCAGAGCTGAAAATCCATTGGATTTGATCCATTCTGAAATACACGGTCCCATAAATGTGAGGGCAAGGTACGGAGCTTGGTACTTAATTACCTTTACTAATGACTTTTTATGATATGGTCATATCTATTTGACCTACATAAGTTTGAAACACTAGAGTGTTTTAGACAGTACATGAATGAGGTAGAGAATTAAATAGAACATAAAGTTAAATTATTACGTATTGATCGAGGTCGTGAATACTTATCTGATCAGTTAAAGAGCTCTGTGAAGGAAAAGGGATAATTGACATTTGACTATCCCTGGCACGCCACAACAAAATGGAGTGTCCAAAAGAAGAAATATGACTCTTCTAAACATAGTTAGGTTAATGATGGCTTAAGCAAACCTGCCAATTTCGTATTGGGGTGATGCCTTATTAACAGTGGCTTTTATACTTAACCATGTACCCTTAAAAGTAGCTACTTCCACACCATATGAGTTATGGACGATACGCAAGCCAGATTTAAGTATCTCAAGACCTTGGGGGTCGGCTATATACGTTCATAATGATTCCCATAAGTGTGGGAAGTTAGGTCATAGAGGAAATAAATGTATCTTTACAAGATACTCAAAAGAACCTAAAGGATATGTTTTCATTAGTGAAAACAAAGGTGGAACAGTAACTGAAATTGAATTAAGGGATGCCGTATTTTTGGAAAACAAATTTCCTAGCAGATGAGAGATAGTTCGAACAGTATCTCTTTACGAGACAGAACAAGGTAGTACAGATCAATCTGATGATCCCCAATCGTCTAAATATATCGATATGAGTGGGAGATTAAAAGGCTCAGAAAGGTCTTTACTGAGACTGAGACAAAAGAAATGAAAGAGACAAGAGGTCTCTGCAAGAAGGAGTGACAGGGGAAATGTACCCAGGAACGCTTCCCAATATAAGGGGAAGCACTCATGGTCACCCTGGATGAAGATGATGAGCCACGTTCTGTACATGAAGCCTTGTCATGCCCTGCAAAGAACTAATAGAAGAAGGCAATGGAAGAAGAGATTGATTCAATAAGAAAGAATCAAGTCTAGGAACTCGTTGATCTACTAAAAGGTCGAAAGGCAATTGGGAACAAGTGGGTTCTCAAAATAAAAAGAAAATCGGATGAATCAATTGACAAGTACAAGGCACGTCTGGTAGCGAAGGGGTACACACAGCAGGAATGTATTGATTACGACGACACCTTCTCGCCTGTTGTATGCTTTAATTCAATAAGGCTAATTCTGGCAATAGTAAACAATTTAGATCAGGAGTTCATCAAATGGACGTGAAAACTGCGTTTCTAAATGGAGACCTAGATGAAGAAATCTATATGGAACAACCGATAGGTTTCATAAGGAAAGGTTCAAAGAGCAAAGTTTGTAAGCTCAGAAGGTCCATTTATGGATTGAAACAATCATCCAGACAGTGGTATTTGAGGTTTCACAAGGTAATAACCTCATATGATTTTAAGATGATTGAAGAAGACCACTACGTCTACGTCAAGCGATTTGATGATAACTTTGTGATGTTATCATTATATGTAGACGACATACTGCTGGTCGGAAATAACCTGACTTCGATCTTAGCCGTTAAAGAATGGCTGTAATCGAACTTTGAGATAAAAAACATGGGAGAAGCAGAGTACGTACTTGGAGCTAAAATCCAAAGGGATCGTTCAAAGAGTTCTAACTCTTTCACAGGAGAATTACATTAAGAAAATTCTCGAGCGGTTCAACATGAGTGACTGCAATCCCTTAGACAACCCGGTAGCTATTGGAGTTAGCGTGAATCTTGAAATGTGTCCTAAGACTGAGTCAGCCAAGAAAAGAATGGAAAGAATTCCTTACGCTAGTGCCGTTGGAAGTCTAATGTATGCAATGATGTGTACAAGGCCAGATATTTGCTTTGTAGTTGGACTTGTGAGCAGGTTCCAATCAAATCCTGGTGAACAGCATTGGAAAGCTGTGAAAAGGATAATGCGATACTTAAAGGGCACATCAGATTATGCACTTACTTATCAAGGAAGCGATTTGCGGCTCGTTGGATAATCCGATGCTGATGTAGGCGAAGACGAATTTGAAAGAAGGTCAACTTCAGGTTACACTTTCTTGCTAAATAATGGCGCTATAAGCTAGAGCAGTAAGAAGCATACATGCATATCCCTACATTCCATGGAAGTTAAGTTTGTGGCCTGTACTGCGGTATTGCAGGAGGCTATATGGCTGAAGAGATTCATTGAACACCTTGAATTTGGAAATGAGAGTACCAATCCTGTGTTGATATACTGCGACAACACTGCGGCCATAGCCTACATGAAAGACCCAAAATATCATAGCAAGACAAAGCAAATTGATATTAAGTATAATTTTGTGAGAGGTTATGTAGCGCAGAAAGTGATTAATGTACAACACGTATGGACCAAGAGTATGGTCGCAGATCCCCTAACTAAACCAATAGCCAGAGAAGTGTTTGAGAAACATGTAAGGCTATTGGTCTATACAAAATGTAATGTTAAAAACACTATGTATTGAATTTATAATTAAAGTATGTAATTATTCATCATTGATTTATGTGTCTGTGTACAAGTATACAATGTCTAGTATGTCATACAGGCAGGTGAGGTAGGCTCTCTCACACGAGCTACCGCCTTTGATACTCAGGATGAGTATGCAAAGATGAAACACTTGTATTGTGACACTTCTTATTTATCCTTCTTAGCCTCCATTATGATGAGTTGGAACCAAATTATGGCCTCAAGTAACTCAAATTGTTAAAAGGGACTCACTTGAAAACTTTCATTTTTAAGAAAGTTACTATTCACAGTTTGTTGGGCCAACTTTGAAAATCAATAACTAATTCTAGAAAAATCAAAATTGAGTGATTCCAACTTCTATTTGAAGCTTAAAAATTCATTTATGAGGGAAAAATACTAATTTGAACAGTAACTTGTCCAACTGGTACATATTCATTCGTGAAAATGTACTGTTTATATGGTAATTTTTCATTTTCCCAGGATTTTCTGTGATTTTTCGTCAACTTTGAACAGTCATAACTTTCTGTATAAAATTCCAATTCCAGTAATCTTTGGCTCATCAGAAACATTGCAATGTGAGGTATTTTTCCATAAAATTTTAGGACATTTGGAATCCATTTACTCTGTTTCATGTTATGCCAAAATTGGGGGTTTAACCAACTTCCCACTTAGCCAAATTTTCAACTTCTTCACTTCATAATTCCATTTAATAATTTCTAAAATTTTCTTAATCATAATAACCTATGTAATTAGGCATTCTTAGGCATAC
>JANTPZ010116044.1:0-11670 GCA_025593235.1 Vachellia pachyceras
ATATGTAATCTATCAAATATTGATGAGTTAATTGTTTAATTTGATGAATTAGCATTGTTCTAATAATTGTTTTTCAATTTGTAGGTTTTTGATAATGACGATGCTTACATGGCTGGTGACATTGATTTGATACGAGATTTGTTAGCCAAACGCCTTCTTAATTTGTAGATAATGCTTATTACTTCAAGGTGAATATATATAGTTTCAACTCTTCATGTCAACTTGTATAGGGTGAATTAGATATATGAATTGTGTTACTCTGCCACACAGTAAATGACAATGACTTCCGTGTTTTGATGCAACAAGGACTTGGCTTAGGTAGATATACACGTCTCATGTGTTTATTATGTCTGGAATTGATCTGGTGTATAAAATGTAACTGTAAGTTGAATCAGGTGGGGTTAATAAAATAGAATAGAATTTTTTTAAAAAAAGAACATACGGCGCCCTATAGTGTTATTGGGCGCCGTAGGGCTGACCTACGACGCCCTATATTGGGAAAAGGGCGCCGTAGAGCTGACCTACGGCGCCCTTCCTTCCAATATAGGGCGCCGTAGGTCTGACCTATGACGCCTATCCTGAAATAGGGCGCTGTAGGCCCTAACTTTCTACTCCCCTCGCATTTACGCCCCCTGTGAAAGGACGTCTATTGGGTTAAAAATAGGGCGTAAAAAGTACCTTTTCTAGTAGTGCATGGAGATATCATAGAAGTTAAAAGTAACCGAATAATAAATCCTCTTTTTTTTTCAGACAATAAATCATCTTGTATGAATAGAGATGCGAACAATGTCATGAAACTTAAAAATTATTATCTCCGATTCTTAACATAAAATTCAAATAATTAATTTATAGATATTAAGTAAATTAGTTAAATCAATTATTTGTAACAAACACGTATGAGCATTCCTAGACTACTTTTTTTTTATGTGCATTGAAAAGGATGTCTTAATGGAAAATTTGAAAAAAAAAAATGCATCGAGGCCTTATATCTATAGTTAAAGTTAACCCTTTATATGCAACACCTATATATTTAATAGTGACTCGAAGGATTATTAAATAGTAATTATAATAATATATTTTCTGCTTTTTATAAAATGTCAACCCAATAAATCACCGCCATAAAATATCTAAAAAATCACTTATTTTTTAACATCAAACATGCACTGAGCCATTGACATCAAACATGAACTATATAATTCTGAGTGTTGGTAAAGGCTATAAGCAACTTTTTATTAATTTGAAGCAGATGGAAATGATTCATTTCCAGATGAAGTGAACAGACCAAGGAATGACCAAAAACTGAAAAAAAAGAAACCCAAAAGGCAGTACACTTTAAATAAATAAATAAATATTCAGCTGCAAACAATTACGTGTATATTATTATATCGGTATATGTACTTTGTTTTGTTTGGTGAATGTTTGGTTAATTAGTTGCGTTAAATTAGTTTGATATGCATGAAAATGATACACAACCAGTAGTTTTGTTGTTTCGTTGATGGTAGGTATACCTATTTTAAAATGAGCCAATAAAATTAGGTATTTTCTCCGTTTCTAAACAAAGAAGTTAGATAATTAATTTATAAATAATAAAAAAAGTTAGTTAAGTTGGTTCTTTATAATAAATACGTGTTGGAATCCTAAATGCCATTTTAACCATTGCTCCATTGATGAAAAGCTCATATATGTAATCCATATAGATAGTTTGAAGAAAAAAGTTTATAAATTTTAAGGTTAAGTAAATAGGATATTATATGTAGAGTTAACTCAAGTGTCTCAACTAGCTCCTAAGAATAGAATTGAATATTAGAGAAATAAAATAGTCATATTAAGAGGCCTTAATCTATTTGAACCTAGTAATGTTTAAATATAAATTAGTCAATAATACCAAATATTAAATAGTTATTAAAAATACTAAAGTTAGCTTCAATATTTTTTTTTGCAAGTTTAATGATATTTGTGTATTCTCTTTCACAAATATTTGGATAAGGCATGGTTATTAAGGATTTAGATTTTGAAATTAGTATATACACTATTATAGAAAAAATTCTCTAAATTAAAATTTTCAATTTAGTTATTTTGTTATAGGTAATAGTATACTTTTATCCAAATTTCGGTAGTTCTTTCTAAAACTAGATGGTAATAAGTTTGGTCGTAGAAATTAATGATACTTAGATTTTGATGTTAGGAATACTTTTCCCTTTAAATAACCATAAAAGGAAGACATGTCGGTACAGTTAAAACTGGTATTGAATTGGGAAATTTACTACGAGGTTCCAAATAAGGGACTTATTTAATGAATGGTCCCAAAAAACAAAATATTTATTCTGAGATCCCATTGACAACATAAAGTCCTTTTATTGACAACATCATGACCTGGATTGACAACATCTCATGTTGTCTATGGGACCTCAGAATAAATATTTTATTTTTTGGGACCATTTATTAAATAAGTCCCTTATTTGGGACCTCCCAATAAATTTCCCAATTGAATTTTATGGAATATCCATTCTTTCTTTTTTTTTATTTTATACAAGGAATATTCTTTCTTTTTTTTTTTGATACAAATATTCTTTCTTTTGATGGAACTGTGTATTGTGTATTATTGGTAAATAGCCTGATCCACCAGATCATGCCCAAGCCCAATAGCCTGATCCTTCATTTGGTCAAAATATAAATAATTGCAAAGTTTGCCTATGCCCAACCCGGTTCTGGTATTGAGCCGAATAAGACCAAATCGGTCCTCGGACCAAAAATTGTAGCCGATCCTTTTTCAGATCAAACTTCGGGTTGACGTCTAACTCAACCCGATCTTTGTGCAGCCCTACCTATCAACATAAAAATGTAGGTCAACGGCAAATAAGTCATTTTATTTTTTTGCATTATATTACTTTTTTTTTTGCATCTTGCCTTAGATTAATTAAGATCTTGGTCTTTTACTAAAATTTTGGAATCTTTTGGTTTCATGGTGACATTCCCCCTAACTTTTATATGAGTGTGAACATGTTGAAAACTTTTGGTTTCTTGTAGTTGGAGTAGAAAACAAAGCATCTCCATCTGCATAAATGTGTTGACCAAGAAACATAGGATAGAATAACTTACCAGACGATAGTAGAATGACCAAGAAACTTTTATAGGGTATGAATTCGTATGAATTTTAAAAATACCTTTGAAAAAGATGCCATTAACTAAGTTCAACCATGCTTAAATCTGACTCAATTAGATAATCCATACTAGAAAAATGTCATTTAGCGACAGAAAAAGCCATCGCTAAATGGCTATTTTTCCATCAGAAAATTTTCATTTAAGGACGGAAAATATTAGCGACCATTGTTTTAGCGACGAAAAATAGCTATTTAGCGACGGATTTTCAATCACTAAATGACATTTTTTGGTAGTGAATTAATCATATAAAAAACATAGGATATAGTAATTTATTCTGGGGAGATTTAGTGTCAGGTCCCAAATAAGTAAAATATTTAAGGAATGATCACATGGAGAAAAATATTTAATGAGAGGTCCCATTGACAACACGAGGTGTTGTCAATACAACACATGGTGTTGTCAATACAAGGACCTTATATTGTCAATGTGATCTTTCATTAAATATTTTTCTCCATGGGACCATTCCTTAAATATTTTACTTATTTGGGACCTGACACTAAATCTCCCTTTATTCTGGCTAGCCCCTTGACAGACAAGTTTGAGGTTCAAACTAATTCAAAATGAGCCATTGCCAAATTTCTCTGGTAAGAAGGACCATGACTGAAGGCATTAATCAAGGAAAAATAAATCCCAGCCTGTACGTCGTTCATATGATGCAACTAATAGTCTTTTCCCTTCTGTGTGTGTGTGAACACACACAGGTGGTCCAAGGCTTACAATCTTTTGTTCAACTAATAACTCGCATATAAAAAAGACTTTGTTCTATTGCATTTAAAATAATATTACTTAATATTTAATATATCAAAATACATAATATCACACCCTACTAAAAAAACCTAAGAAATTGGGGTGGTATAAGTGGGTCCATCATAAATTTTGGTTCACAGAATATTTTGTTCCTGAATTTCAACTTTTTTTTTCAATTGCAAATCCATGCTATTTTTTTGCCAGTTTGAGTTGGGTTTTTGTGCATCAAACATATATTTTTTGTTTGTTTTGCAATATATCAGAATACAATAAAAAGTACCAATAAGTTGTTAGTTGAGGTGGTGGCAGACTTCACTCGCGTAAAGAGGAAATATAAATTCGAATTTTGAGAAGTGCACTAATTAAAAAATGCGAAAATTGTTACGATGTAAGCCTCTGTTTGAGAACAATATTATTAATTTATTAAGAAAATATAATATAAAATTGATACCTTTCATTAATATCAACTAGACAATAATGAATGGTTGGAACATGTGAGTGAGGAAAACACAAATGTGTTACACACATTCGCCCTTTCTTACACGTTCGTTTCCCTTTCAATTGCATTGAATAATTATATCTTTGGCGAAGTTTCATACTTCCTTCTTTTCATTTTTTATATCCCTGCTAATCATTTAATGCAGTGAGGAAAGATAATCAGATCTGGATCTTTCATATTTGATTTTGATGTTTCATATTTATTTTTTAAAAAACTTATTTTTTAAAAAATAATATTTAAAAGATTGTTTTATTTTAGGCTTTATATCTATTGGAATAATTTTTTTTGAAAAATATACTTTTAAGAAATTAAATTTGAATCACCCAAATTACATTTAGACGGTCCTGATCTAATTAGTTCTCCCAACTAAGCAAAATGCTTGGTAGGGTAACTGGTTCCAATTATAAGCACCCTCAATATATTTCATAATATAACATGTTTTTATTTAAAGTTTTACCTTTTTTCACATATATACCTAAGTATAATTATATAAAGCTTTCTAGCTGATTAACCAAACTAACTTCTCTGACTTTTCTTTAGGTATTTTTTTTATATTTTACAAGAAATAACTAATGTTCACTAACTTCATCGGTTTATAGAATATTTATAATAAGCATCGGAGAAAATATAAATTTAAAAAATAAAATTAACTAAAAATTTTATATTTAAAATTAAAGTTAAGCCCTCTAATAATTATTAGATTTAGAACTGGATGTTGCATTAAATTTATAGCAAATCATAGGGAACAAGGTGTGTCATTCATTAGACTCCGTACACTACATTATTATATTTTTGTTTTTACATATTATTAATTTTCATGCAGATTTTTCATCAATAAAAAATTTGACCATTTAATTTAACCACCATATTATATGATTAAGAATATGGGAATGTGATGTTATGTTCAATATCTCTTTTTTTTATGACATATGTTTGATATTTCTTAGACCGCGGTTCCCATGGCTTTAAATAGCATGGACCGGTGTGAAAAAATAGTTAAAGTATACATTTAATTTTTTTAAATTTATATCATATTAAATTTTGAGACCTTAAATTTATAAAGTGCACTTTTAATCTTTTATCGTTAACAGCGTTAGTTTTACTTAACAAAAAAATGTCAATTGAATCATTATTCTACACTTAAATGATATCTAAATATACTTAAATATTGAGTGTTTAATATACTTCTTTATATTTTATATTTTAACAATATTTTATCAGTATTTAATTGTATAATCACCATTTAAATTTGTTGAGTCAACATTTTCAGTTAGGTTAAACTAACGGTATTGATAATAAAGGACTAAAAATACAGTTTGTAAATTTAAGGGACCAAATTAAAACACGACATAAATTTATAGGATTAAGTGTATACTTTAACCTGAAAAAATATAGGACATAATGATAAGACATGTAACTATTGCTAAATCAATATTTAAATATTTAGGTTTTTGTTATAGAATATGATGTGTGGTGTGGATGTCCTTGTGATTCATAGGATTATAACTTATGGCATTATGCTTTTTAACCTTCCAATTAATTAAAGGCTTTTAAGTGTGTGTTCCTTATAACCCCCAATTATACTATTAAGTTACTTAATGTCATTGTAACTTTTTAGGTTTGTATCAATGTCTTGAACCCTATAAATAGGAACAATGCACTAAGCATCTGTATATCAAAGTGATGAATAAGAATATACACTTTCTCTCAATCTCTTCTACTATTCTCTTATACTCTTAAACTCTCTCATTTTGTAACAGTTTTCTTTAACTGATATTTTCATCCAAAAAATAATCTCTCTCTCTCTCTCTCGTCTTTTGCCACCAATCCAAAAATTACGTACTTTTGGAATACCATCTCATCCATACTCTCTTCAGTGAAAATGTTCCATATTTTTTTAGGTCCCACAAACATATTTTATCATCGGTTATGAAGAGAGAAATAGTCAAGAGATTATGGAACATAAAATCCACAAAAAGAGATAAATAGAATATTTTTATTGAAGAGATGATATATAATGTGTCACGTAAGTATTTTTCAACATTTCTGTGTGGACGGATGTTGACTCAAAGTCAACAATTTATTAAAGTTGGGGTTTAAAAAATTCTGGAAAAAAACTGAAAATTAAATATTTAGAGAAGTCTCGATCCTAACTTTTCTACACAATCGTTGCTGCTCATCAAGATCAGTCCTCGAGAGACTTTGCTCAATGTTCACATATCGGTACCAATTGTTGCCGAGTCAATCAATTCACATATTGATATTAATAGTTTCCTGAGTCAATCAATTCACATATTGATATTAGTAGTTGCCTGAGTCAATCAATTCACATATTGATATTAGTAGTTGCCTGAGTCAATCAATTAACACAAATGTATCTCATCCATTATATATATATATATATAGTTTATGGCTATTTTTATTCCAAATGTAAAGGTAAGACTTGATTCTCCTTACCTCTCAAATATACACACACTCACTCTGATTTTTAATGTAAAATCTAAGTAGGGAGTTGATCTTTATTACAGACGCAAGACATATTTCTTATTTTTATCATTTTTCTCAAATTACTTCTATCGATGCTACTTTAATAATAATTAAATAAGAGGAATTAAGAAAGTTGATTATGATATTATAGAAAACTAATTTATGTCATATATATTAACCAACATAGCTAAATTATTAATCCAATTAAATTAGGTAAATAAATTTTATATTTAGGATAGAAAGGAGTGTGTGCATGTGTGTGTTAAACGATATCCATTGATTACCTAAACTTAGGTGTGGTTTCTCTCAACGGGGTAAATAATTAAATTGGGTATCTTTTTATAAAAAATGTAATACTTAAGTCCATATAATTTTATTATGTGTTTGATTATGTTTTGGTAGATTTTTCTTTTTTATAGAGCTCTTATATTCCATATAATAATGTGTTAATATGCAAAAGAAATGAAATTAGTAACTGATGACACGGCTTTCACTTAGTATACATGCATCAAGATAATTTTATGATACGAACTTAAATAAAATCATAATCAACCATATTAAAAATTATATATAAAAACTTACATGTTGCTTAGTCAGTAGCCTCAATAGCTCTTATTAGCATATTATGAGCATAAGAATTATATTAACGCCTACAATTGAGAAAACTGTGTTAGAAATCGATAAAAAAGCAAAATGAACCTACACGGACTTAGGTAAATTTCAGCTAAAACTATAACAACATGTTAATTTTCCCAATAAACCAATAAGAAAGGAAAAATATATGCAAAAACCATTGAAGTTATCAAATGATAAAATGGTCCATCAAAATGTAATAGTCACCCTATTGTAAAATGAAACTCCATCCACACCACTGGTTGCTAGTCACCCTTGCCAACAACCAAAGCTTTGACGCCTTCTATCATAGAGAATCATTGTGAATGAGCTAAAAATTAGTAACTGCTTCACTTTAAGAAATACACAGAAATTTTAATCATTTGATTAGTATAATTTATTATATACCATTTGCACATGAAAGCCATTTAATCATAACGAGATATGTTTCTCATGATAATCAACTAATTACAAATTAACTGATATTCTTGTATGTGCGTATTTATAATTAAAATAGTAATACTTTAATTTGAATTATTTGATTGTACTTATATCATATAGTTAGTAAAAAAGTTAATAAATAAATGTAAAGTAATCAATCCATCACATCCAATTTTTATACTCTTTTGGGCTGGGCAACTCCAATTTTTATTCTTAACATTGAAAATCATTGTAACTGTACATTCCAATTTTTATGTAATTTCATATATGATGTACAATATTATCTCTCGAGCATTTTGTGAAGGAACTTTCTTCTTATATTTTTCTACCAGTCTCTTTCTCTCCCATTACATGGACTACATGGTATTAATTTTCCACGTGAAATCCCTATAAATTCCTCCTCAAGGCCTCCCATTTTTCTTCATCAAACACTACATTACACAATAATGGAGTTATCATCTAAGTTTCCATTTTCTTTCTTCTTCCTCTTCTTCTTCTTTCTCTTTGCCCACATAGCCCATTCTCAGGATTCACAACAAGACTATGTGGATGCCCACAACGCAGCAAGATCACAAGTGAATGTTCCAAACATAGCTTGGGATGATACTGTGGCTGCTTATGCACAGAACTATGCTAACCAACGCAAGGCTGACTGCCAGCTGGTTCACTCTGGTGGCCAGTACGGTGAGAACATCGCATGGAGCTCCGGTGACATGAGCGGAGCTGACGCCGTGAAGATGTGGGTGGACGAGAAGGCGTACTATGACTACGACAGCAACTCATGCACCGGCGGGCAACAGTGCTTGCACTATACTCAGGTGGTGTGGAAGGATTCGGTTCGTCTTGGATGTGGCAAGGTGAGGTGTGATAATGGAGGAACTTTCATTGGCTGTAACTATGATCCTCGTGGCAATTACAATGGACAAAAGCCTTACTAGCTAGCTAGCTAGGTTATGAAGGAGCAATGTAATAATTAAGGGCCTAAGGATGCCTGTATGTATAATGAATAATATGGTCGATGTAATGTGTTCGATCTTAACGAGTGATTTGCAAGTCTACGGTTTTAATATATAAATACACACACAATCTCTCTCTCTCTCTCTCTCTCTATATATATATATGCATACTTCCTTGCTTCTTTTTTGTAAGACAACTTTTTTCTAATACACACAAAAAAAGAAACAAAATCTTGGAATCAAAATCTAATCCAAGTAGGCTGATTAGACCAATGAATCGGCGAACTAATATCATGAGCTTTGGATGGATCAGCCGGGTTAGATTTAATATTTTTTCTTTCCTTACTGAGTCTAAAAAACATCATTAAGAGTTTAAAAAACAGAAATATAAGAATCCATCATATTTATGCCTTTGCAGAAGTGTTTTGTTTGATTATATATGTATAGTTTATCTTGAAGAGATTTACAAATCTATCATTTTAGTAGACATAATCAACACACGCACATGCCGTTTGATTCCTTTTTACAAGACGAAATTTCCTAACACACAAAAAAGAAAAAGAATTGTGGGATTAAAACCCAACCTAAGTAGGTTGTTTAGACCAAGGAAACGGTGATATTAATCCCTTGGCTGGTTTTGGTTAAGAGTTTTGGAAGGATTAATCAGGTTAGGTTTTATATTTTCTCTCCCCTACTGAAATTGAAACAACGTTGTTTTGAGTTAAAAAAACAGAAAAATAGGAATCGATCATATTTGTCATTTAGTAACACTTTTTTTTTGGTTAAATTATGTGTAACTTATTTATGAATGTTCCATTGACTAATAAATTAATGCCTTATATATGAATATATTTACTATTTTAATTACATTATATTATTTTAATTATGAACAGATTGACTCTAATTCAATTATCATGGAAAAAAAAGACTCTAATTCAATTATGACTCAACCACTAAGCCTTGAATTATATAGGTTCTTGAATGATTCTATGAGGGATCCGATTTCCAATGCCTCTATAACGTGTTTTTCGTACATTACATAAAATTTGAAAATATACATGCCTTGTATAAAACGTGAATTTGTATAAAGAGGGTCATTTTAGACTTTTAGACTGACTTTGGGAATGCGATGTGATTTTTTTCATTGTTTTTTTAATGGATCATTGTTCTGCTTGTAAGATTAAAACAAACATACTCTTCTCATCCAATTTATAAGTCACTTTGATTATGTTTTATATAAATAAAGGAAAACATTAGACCTCATTAACACTATCTTAAAATTCAACAATTTTTAACGTTATCCCTATTTAATATCCACTATATCGCATACGAGCAAAGTTATCCATAATAAATTAAGGGTAACATTTTACATTCACATGAAAAATTTAATGAGGTTATAAATAGTACTAAATAAAAAATTCTTTCTCAACCCTATAAATAAGGCCGGAGGAGCGTATATATTATACATTTTCCTTTGTATAAGAAGAAGAAGAAGAAGAAGAAGAAGAAGAAGAAGAAGAAGAAGAAGAAGATATTCATACTGGCATCAAGCATGATGTTAAATATTCCCCTAACTAAATGAATCATGGCTCTCTATCTAATAATTATGCCATTAGGACCTAATAGGGGAGTTTATTTTGATCCTAAATATAAGGTCTATTTCCTATATTTATCAATTTTTTTCAAATTACCCATATCGGTACTCCGTTAGCAATTATCAAGTAAGAAAGAGATAGTGGGGAATTTGGAAGATGGTTAGAGTATTTAAAAAAAATATCATACCAACTAATTTAATTAACTTCCTTAATTTAATAAAATTAGTTAAATATATCTTATGTTAAGGACCAAAGGAGTAGTTGTGTTGATTATGTGTAAAAATGTGTGTTGCTTCTTCTAAAATGTTCTCTTTAATAATTTGCATAGAAACTATCAGGATAAAACATATTTTAATATATGCAATCAATATAGATATTTTGAGAAAAAACGACAATGATTTGAGGTATTATATTTCGGTCTTAAAGTAAACTTGTTAACCAGCATCTACATTTATAACCGCATAGAATATATATTATTCTGTAAAGCGTGCTTTTCTCCATGTCTATTGAAATCCGTATGATTTCGGAGCTTCTTATACGGCAAATAATATTCTATCCTTCTTTTTATAAGAAAATTTGGGGAGGATTCTCCTCTTAAATGCTTATTTTCTTGGGGAAATTATTATGAAGTTTAAAAGAATGGACTTAATTATCAAAATGTTTCAATGTCAAGTAGTATTATTTTTTTACAATGGACTTAATCTGCTATAAATAGGACCCTAACGTAACACAGCTTGGGGTGATATAGTTGAGTCCTAAAAGTTTACAATTTAACCAATACAATTCATTAGATCCCATCTACAACTACAAACAAAGTCAATTCAAATTACCCATTATAAAGTCTCAACACTATTCCAAAATACCATAATCAAATAGCTAACAAGAATTTACCAAAATGAATAGTTAAAAATCATGATTCATGAGCCCATAATGCTATAATTTTCAAACAATGCAAGATTAGGTCAAGTCAAGGCAAATTTCGCAATTATTCAACCCATTCAAAGTTATCCTAGTGAAGCCACATGGGTCATTCACTACTACAGAGTATGGTTTTGGCGCCTGAAATCCGCGTCCTTTTTTAAAAAAGGAGAGTAAAAGATGAAGGCGGTGGCATTTTTGAAATTATTGGACAACTTTTGGCGCCCTATATTGAACATAGGACGCCTAAAGG
>JANTPZ010116045.1:0-17326 GCA_025593235.1 Vachellia pachyceras
GTGTGCTCTGTGTGTGTGTGTGTGTGTCTATATATATATATATGTGCACACAGAAATCCTCTAAGAGAAGTGTGTTTGGGCCATGTTATAAAAATCCCTAGAGATAAGGAAGATCAGTTACGCGCTCCGATTTGAACAATTCCTTAATGATTTTTAATTCAGTTGACCTTCCACGTCTCTTAATTTTTGTATCGTTGAATACATTACTCTGTCTCTCTCTCTCTCTCTCTCTCACACACACACACACACACATATTATTTTTTGTGTTTGCAAGAACCCTAAAGTAGTTAAATATAGTATATGTTGACTTCTAGGAAATGGTCTATAAATGTAGTTGAAGATAGAGAGAGCCATCTATGTACACTGTTGGTTTATACAAGAAAGAAAGATCAGAGTGAGAGAGAGGGAGAGGGAGAGGGAGGGAGAGAATGAAGAGTAATCAAGTTCGTTTGAACTGTGGCATTACAATGCCTCTTATGGGATTTGGAACTTATTCATACCCGTATAATAGGAAGACTACAGAATTTGCCATCCTCAATGCCCTAAAGGTACTTATAATTTTACTATACACATACTGCTTCATATTCTGTCATTATTCTTTCACCATTTTTCTCATAGTTTTGTTGAGCTTGATGTTATAAGTCCAACATCAGAGATCCTTATAAGTAATGCGTGTTTTTGTAAGTTTAAAAGACATTCCCTCGCCTAACAGAATGTTCTTTCATAATGAACTCTCCCTTTAAACTTATGTTTCTAATATTTGATCAGAACTCGTATATTTTACTTTTAAGGATGATCAAGATTTGAACTCGAATGTATGAGTTTTGGAGAAGAATTTCCTCTCTCTTGTATTTGTTTGTGTGTGTCATATTAGCGGCCCAAAGCTTATTACTTTCATTTTTCGGAACTTACCATGAACAATCTCATACCCCCAGTTGGTAAGCACAACAGAAAGATGATTCCTTTCCCTTGCATAAAGGACATTTCACAATCATTTTAATTAAATGATTGTGTTTCAGTTTCAGTAATCTCATGCTAATTTTTTCATGAAGATTAATTGTTAATGGTAATGAGTTTTGATATGCAGGTGGGTTATAGGCACTTTGATACAGCAAAGATATATGGCTCAGAGGAAGCAGTGGGAAGCGCATTGAGCAAAGCAATGGAAGAAGGAATGATTGAAAGAGAAGACATTTTCTTGACATCCAAACTGTGGGGAAGTGACCATCATGATCCTGTTTCTGCATTAAAGCAAACCCTACGGTAATTAAGCTCAATATGTGTCTGTGTGTGTTGAACAATATATAATAAATCAATTCATATACGAGTCCCACTTCGAGAAGCCTAACAAATGAAGAGTAGTTTATAAATTCAAACACTCTTTTACTCAGAATCTTAGTCTTTCAAGGTTAAGCTCTCCCTTTAGACTTCTAATCATGATCGGTGGGTTAGATAATTGGATGCAAGAGGTTCTTTGATCTTATAAACCACAGTTTAATTGGGGGCCCTTTGACGTGGGACTTATAACACGTTCCATTTCACATTCCCTTTTTTCTTTCTTCTCAACTGTTCCTCTAATTCTATTCATAAGTAATATTCTCTCTCATGGACGAAATTCTATATATAAACAACGATTTTACTTTGTTTAAAAATTTAATGCACTTCTTTTCCATTTTTATCCCAATTAATAATTAGACATCTCTCTCGATTTTCTCTCGCTCATTCTTTCTACTCTTTTAACTCATTCATTCTCTTCGTTTCACGTGATTCGAGTAGTTGTTGCTTATGAAAAGGACATTAGGGAGTATTAAATTCTTTGCACCAAACACTACTGAACAAATTCTGATTCGCTGGAAATGAACATAGAAGTGAAAGATCAGATACAATTCATGTTTCTGAGGTTTCAAAAGTTGAATGAATGAATATGAATTGCAGAAATGTGGGGATGGAGTATTTGGACATGTATTTAGTGCACTGGCCTGTGAAGTTGAAGCCATGGGTGGACTATCCTGTGCCCAATGAAGAAGACTTTGAAGAATTGGATATTGAGAGCACTTGGATTGGAATGCAGAAATGCCTTGAGATGGGGCTTTGTAGGTGTATTGGTGTCAGCAATTTCTCCAGCACCAAGATTCAGAACCTTCTGGATTTTGCTTCTACACCTCCAGCTGTTAATCAGGTAACAATACCTTAAGTAATATCAACATACAAATGTTAAACTTCTCACTTCATAATTCGGTAGAAAGCCATAAAATCATAAACTTGTCTCTCCAAATAGCTTATTACTTTATATAGAATTTTTAGGGAATTAAGTTTTTTTTTGTAGTGAAATGACCTAATTAAGTTTTCTCTCCAAATTATTTGTTATAATTGATATTCAGCAAAAAATTTCAATGAATTTAGGTTTCAATTACTTCAGTTAATTATTGTCATTCGATAGGTTATAGTTGTCACTTGTCAAACTATTGTTACTAGTTAGTTTTCCCCCCTCAAATTTAGGGTATGCAAGTAATTCTACAACAGAATTTAATTCTGGACCTGTCTATAAGAATTTCAGATAATGATTAAACTATTCCAGAGTCCAAATTTGAGATTTGCAGATTTGGTGGGGATTTTTGTCTTTTCATCCTTATAATTTCGTTAAACATACATAACGGTGTAGTGAACAGAATAAAGTTTTGAGTTGAGTCAAAATTATTAATAACTTGTGCTAATTATGAAAATTTTCTTATGACGAATTTATTTATTTATTATTCATATATCATAAGGTGGAGATGCATCCGATGTGGAGACAGGAGAAGCTGAGGGAGACATGTGGAGCCCACAGGATCCACGTCAGCGCATACTCACCAATTGGGGGGCCTGGGAATGCGTGGGGATCAACGGCTGTTGTGGATCACCCAACCATCCAATCCATTGCTTCCAAACACAACTCAACCCCTGCTCAGGTAAAAAAGCTTTATATCAGTATTAAAAATCTTGCAATTATATAAATAACTTTTTTCCGGAATAATTATACAAAAGCTATAAAATTTATTACACATAGCTATAAAATAAAAGGTGTATTACTTTTTGTCCTTAATACAAGGTTTAATCGATTAACATGAAGAGATTAAGGAAGTTGCTTAAATTACTTTAGATTATTTATATTTATCATTTTTTAAAACAGTTTGTGTGAATTATAAACCGATATATAATTTATAAACATAATAAGTGCATGAGTATTTAAGAGAGGTAATGTAATATATGCTATAATTAAGTGATTTATTTAACTTTCTTAATCTCCTCAAATTAGCCAATCATGTCTTATATTTAAGGACTAGAATTAATACTATCTTTAGTTCTGAATATATGAGTCATTTAAACCTTTTTTGGGAGATTAAGGAAATTTATTAATTGATATGTTATTATTTTTCTTCAAACTAATTTACACGACTTCTAAATTGATAAATCTAGTATTTCAGAATATATATTAATTAAATAATTCATTCAATTTTTTAATCTATTAAAAAAAAGGTTATATGGCTCTTGTATGAATGAATGGAGCTAGTATAATTAACCTAAATTTTACTAATGTTGTTATCTGTTATACAGGTTGCATTGAGATGGGGACTGTTAAAGGGGTCAAGTGTGATAGTGAAGAGCTTCGATGAAGAAAGGATGAAAGAGAATATCTCATCATTTTATGTGAATTTGGAAGATGAAGATATGTTTGAAATTGAGAAAATGGAAGAGAAGAAGATAATGAGAGGAGAGTTTCTGGTTAATCAAACCACAAGTCCTTTTAGGACCATTCAAGAACTATGGGACGGTGAAATTTGAAGATCTATTTGGTATTTTTACATGATCAATGATATGCAATTAATTAATTCATGCCTATTTCAAAGCTTTGTTGTTATGGTTTTCTGTTAATATGAATATATAATCAATCAATATATATATATATCAATATCAAATATAAAATACCTAGGAAGATTGATTATTATCAACAATGTAACTTGCTTTTCAGCTTCCTGTAATACAGTTCTGAGTCTACTTATATAATTGACATGAATGAGGGTTTACATTGCCCAACAAGCATGAACTTTTCAGTTCAACAGAGAGGAGGGAAATGATTTTGATAATCTTTTGATTTGTTTAGTTTGATTGAAGAGTAGAGAGATAGAAAGAGAGAGCGAGAGAGAAGGGATTTTTAATTAGTGGATAATCAATAACTGTTATGAACATACTTAGTGAGATTGGTATAATTATAAGATGTAGGCTCGATCCTGACCAATATCTGTTATAAATTTTCATATATCATTATGAACCAAATAGACATTAACCTTATTAACTCTTAAGTGTTATAATAGCTTCTACACAACCTTCATATAAATTATTTAATTTATAAGAACATGATATTTTAAAAAAAAACACATCTTTTCATTTTAAAAATGTTCCAACAATTCCCACTATTTTTAAAATGATAATAAATCCTTATCACTTGGGAAATATCATATTTTTAGTAAAAATATCTTAAGAATTTCAACCTTTACCTAACTATTTTTTAAACCAAAATATGTGTATCATGTTATGAAGCTGACCATTAGTTCAGGCTGAAGGTTTTTTTTCCTTGGTTTGATAATGACGGTTTAGTTAGAAAGTCCAGAAGTGTAAGGCTCCGTTAGATCTATTTGGGTCTCGAGTTTACTTTCTTAGCCTCCGTTGATCATCAGTGCAGGCTGAACAAAGTTATATCTTATATTTCTAACTAGCTAGATTAATCTATTTGCATTATATAAGATATAAGAATATGGAAAATTTGATACATATGCCAATCATATAATTTAAGTATAGTGGTTTAAATGGAGAAAAGTTATTAAAATTATCTGTGATTGAAAAAGCACCTAAGAAAGTAAAAAAGAAGCTTTATTGTACTATTATTCGACTGACAATTATATGTTATAGTGAATATTGAACTTTAAAAAGACAATATGAACATAAAGTGAGGTTAGTTGAGATAAAGGTGTTAAGATAAATGTTTGGTCACATGAAGAAAGATAAGATTGGAGTGACACTTATTGAAGAAAAAATTGTAAAAAATTGTTTAATATAATTTGAACATGTATAGAGAAAGCAATATGATGCACAAGGATAGATCAAGTTGTTTGAAGATTGATAAAAAGATAGATGAAGACTAAAAAGAAAGTTCAATAATATTATTAATGTTATTGAGCAGGACCTTTAATTAACAATTATCAAAATATTCGATTTTTTTATTGAGTCAATTATGTCGTATGAGTCGATCTCACCCAGTAAGATAAACACTACCAGAAAAACAGCATTTAGCGATAGAAAAATCCGTCGCTAAATGCTCAATTTCTGTCGCTAAAACAGATTTAGCGATGGAAAAAAATCCGTCGCTAAATTTAGCGACAGAAGAATTTAGCGATGGAATTATCTGTCGTTGATTAGCTACTTTAAAGTTTTATCGTTTTATATGTTTTTCTTTTTTTTAAACACGAGTGTCCTCCTACTTAAAGTAATGGTATTTAAAACATTGTTTAACATTAAATGTGCACACTTTTTTTAGTGAAAATTCGAATATTAACTGCTCTTGTTGTCAAAGAGTTGGTCACTTAACATTGTTGTATATAAAATATAGGCTAAAGTATACTTTTAGTCTTTTATGTTTGCGTCAGGTTTCACTTTAGTCCTTTAAGTTTAAAAAGTGCACTTCCAGTCCCTCAAACTTACGCAGTTAGTCTCTATTAACGGAAATTGTTGACTCATCAAATTTAACACTGTTATTTTAAATATTTTTTATTTTACACAATTTAAAGTATCAAATTTATTATATTATTAAATTAAAATAAAAATGTGAGCTTTGTCAATGTTTTATTACACGGTCATCAATTAAATTTGATGAATCAACAGTTTTTGTTAAAAGATACTAACAACGTTAAGTTTGAGGACTAAAAGAGCATTTTTTAAACTTAAAGGATTAAAATGAAATCTGATGCAAACATAAAGTACTAAAAGTATACTTTAACATAAAATATAAGAATACATGAGACGTGCAATTTAAGGCTTGAAATTTGTCGCTGGGCATTTTATATAGATGATTATATTTAATTCTAAATGGATTCGACAAATCATGATTTAATTTTCAAAAGAATTTAGTTGACTCAATATGACATAGTCAATTCTCTCGAGCTGCTATTAAAATAAAATTTCTCCATTCATAACGATAGCAAAGAATTTGTCAAATAAAAGAAATTGAATTCCAACAATTATTTACATTTTCCAAGCTTGACAATTTTTTTTTAAAGCCACCATCCAAACAAGGTAGCAAGTTTAAATAAAGATTCCGATTTCGTTCCTTAGGAAGTTTAAAAAATGATAAATATAAATACTTTAAAGTAATGCATTTGACTTCCATATTCTCAAAAATCAAATGACTCTTAAATTAAAAATAAAGAGGGTGCGATATTTCAAATAGTTGACATATACGGAAACCATTCGAGTTGACAAACTTTTCATAAATTACACTAATTTTTATTATCTTTATGACCATAATCTATTTGACATTTTAGTCTTTTGCTCCGTCCTTCATTGAAACAGTCAAGTTATAATTATTCCTTAATTTTGTAACAGAAAACTTAAAATGACTTCATGAAAGTTGAATCTATGTTTCCATGAAATTTTTTTTTCCTTGCCGGGAAGATATTTGGTATACAACTATATATGATCATTTACTAATGTGTGGTTACCCTTTTAATGGATGAGACCATGGTTAGTTCATTCGATGCATTAATGTTCCATTTGCTGTAAATTAATTGCATCTTTATTCAGATATTACTCTTCTTAAAGTTATATATTACTCCTCTGATCCTTTTTATAAATAGCAACCACCTAAATCATACAGAATGAACTGATAGTTAAAATTAGTTAAAAACAATAAATGTATAAGAGATTTAATTTTTTTTAACCATACCCTTATTTTTTTATAAGATGAATGTAAGAGAGAATGAATAAAAAAAAAGAGAGAGAATGAATGGGTTAAAGATATAAGAGAAACATATAATTAATTGAATGTAAAAAAAGGAATAAATCCATTAAACTGTTAGACAAAGTTAAATTGTTGTACTGTTTATATAAAAGAATAACCCTATGATAAAAAATATTGCTTATAAATAAAACTAGAAAAGTTGTCATCACACCCTTTTCTTAATCCTACCTATTCTAAATCCTCTTAACTCATAGATGTAATTAATTTAAGCAAAAAAAGATCCTACCTTCTATAAAATAGCCCTTTTCCTAGTTTATTTTGAACTGGATTTTCCGAAAAATTTTAATTTTCTTTAAAACAACTTTTATATGAAGCTGTTTTCAGAAGGATCCATTGAGTCAGGTTTGCTCCTAGGATCTTTTACTCTATAGTTGTGGTGGCTTGAAAACAATTTTTTTCCTTTAAAAACCATTCTCTGGATTCAAGTACTTTATTTAGCTCATTAACCCATATTGTTACCCAACAAGGATAACTCTTACTTGTACATTGTGAGAAGACATTCCCCTCACAGCTACATTATGTCTCATATTACTATATATAATTTATACAATTATATATGCATACCATCTTAAACCAATAAGGCTTGTATCAAAATAAATCATTAACTACTAGTTAAACTAAAATTATATGTAAAGGGGGTGCATCTATTTTTCCTCCTCATTACCCTTCATTCTCATCTTCTATACTTCTCTTATCACCACTTCCTTACCTCTTAAACTATCCGCTTTTATTGTATTTTATTGAAAAGGAGGGTGAGATTCAAAAATCCACGTAGAAACTACAATTTATAAGATAGTCGTATATATAATTCACGACATGCAAAAAAAAGCCACATGTTCATATGCATATCAATTCACGATCTGCTCTCTGGCTCCACGGGAAGAAGAGGAAATGAAATGAAGATTATGATTTGCCGAGGGGGGTGTTTAAGTGTTGAGATACGTGTCTGGCATGTGTGAGTGCGCAAATTACCATTTTGCACTCCCACAATTTTCTTTTTACATTATGATCCTTTTTTTATATTCCAATCATTAACTTTCTCCCAAAATTTAACTCTTAACATGTAAAATAATTATTCTGATAAATTTTGAGTAATTTACTTATTTTTCTCAAATTTTCATAAAATGCTTTTGGACTATTAATTTATTCATACTAATCCAAAACTTTTGTAATTAGCTTCCCAAAGCCTCAAGTACATTTCATATCTCATTAGTTAAATTTCACAATGTTACAAAAGTAATATTTTTGTAATGAACAGGTTAATCTATATGTTCAAGTATAACAGAAATTTTATCTCAACTTGCACGAACGTGTTTTTTTAACACCATAATAAACAGACCCTTAGTCATGGGGATAACAATAATTGAAAGGTAAACTTTTTGTTTTGAAAATTAACAAATGTCTTTAGTCCATTTGGTAAGAGGTTGGCTCATAACAAAAAAAGTCATGATTTTTAATTCCATTGTCAATATGATGACTTTGTTTATAGGTGATATATAAATTAGCTTTTAATCTAGAGGCATACTAACTCACCTCAACTTTTCATGCATCAAGAAAAAGAAAACTAATAAATTGGATTGGCCAATTCATCTTTTAAAATGGTCAAAACTGAAATAATACTCCTGAAAAAAAAATTCAATCTTCTCTAATAATAAAACAATATCTTATTCACTTTAAGCTGGTCTGATCACAGATTCACTTCAATGGAGATAAATCCTCTGGTTTATATTGCACAAAGTTAACAAAACACAGATTAAACTGTATATTTCTCAAGTCATTTATATGCATATATAAATTACGAAGCAATATCTTATTCCAATTGGTGTCCTCCTTTGCGCAGCTTTATTAAGTAGCAGACCATCGAGGTGCGTGTACGCCAACTTAGTCATGGGGAGGCCAATCTCCAAAAACAGCTAGTTAAATAATCAAGTCAGCGAACCATATACATTAGTAAGATGTAAAAGAAAAACAAATGAAGACCATATATATATATGAACTCTGCAGTAATATTTTCATATGGGATAGCTAATTTAAAATTTGATAAAACTAAAATCTAATAGTAATGGGAAAGAGGGATTAATAATCCGTACGGTCTAGAGATGGAGGATTACGACGTTGAAGAAGTCGCCGAGCAGTTGCAGGGAACTGAAAGGAGAAGAGAAGCACAAGAATCAAAATAAGGTTCCAAACAAGCTTCTTATTCATCTTTCTCATTTTTTAATTCCAACACTTTTACAACTAAAACGATAGAGCCCTGGTTGACCCTCTTATATAAGGAAGAACCACCACTTTGTGTGTTTATATACGCACAAGAGATGAGATATTATAAACAATAAGTTTTAGATGGTAGAAGTTTAATTTGTCTCTTTTTATTTTGTTGTTATCAAATTATGTTCTTTTTTCAATATTAATTCATTGGGTAGCTGGGATCCACATGTGGGAAGGACGATTTGATTGATTCAATGATAAAATTTTCGCCTTAATTAAAACGATACTTTTTTCCCCTTTTAATCATACATATTGACCTGGTCCATTCGTTGAAATATATTTAATACGCAAGATCACTTGGGTATTAATTAATGTAGTAGATGCATTCTTGTGAATGTTGTACGTAATAGGAAAAAATAATCAGGCAATCGATTACTAGTAAATAGTTAAACGTTTTCTCCAACAATAAAGACTCTCCATACATTTGTTTAATTCTATATATTATCTGAGTCTGGGAAATATTTTTCTAAGAATATGTTTTTAAGTTTCTGCCTTGTCATAGTGGTAAGATGTTGAGGCAAGATTTTAGTAATTCCTTAGCAATAACATCTAGGTGTTTTCCAAGAAGTTTCTCTTGAAAAATCTAGGATATGGGTGTATCGAGAAAAGAGTCATTCGAAGAATTTCTTGTGCGCTTGAGTGAGAAAGGGGAAATAGTTATTGTTTATATCCTCCACATGTCTTGTGTGTATGTGTGTCTATATATATATAAGCACACAAAGTGGTAATGATACTTCCATATATACATGTGCTGGAATTAGAAGACAAAGGAGATGAATAAGAAGCCTGTTTGGAACCTTGTTTTGGTTTTTGTGATTCTCTTCTCCTTTCTGTTCCCTGCAACTGCTCGGGGATTTGTGTTAATTAAAGATCCTCCTTCACATCCAATCGGTAAGGATTATTATATTGATCATTAACCCATCTTTTCCATTATAGATTGTTATTAAATTTTAAACTTTATATTGATGGTTATTAGCTGCCTCATTTAAAGATGGTCTTCACTTGAACGATTTCCTCTTTTGAATCATCCCTAGTAACACACACACACACACACACACATATGGCTCAGTGGTTTGATCTTTTTGCAGAATTTGGAGATTGGCCACCTCATGAGTAAATACAGTAATACAGTTTGTGCTTTTTCCAACTTTGTGCAATATAAATAAACGAGGAGATCTATATCTACTGCTGTGAATCTCTGGGATCAGTCCCATGCCTTGGATTGGATACTTGTTTTTTCAGGATGTTACAGTTTTTATGTTTATATCTGTTTTGACCAGTTTACGATTTACATGATGAATTGGCTGGTCCAATTAATTAGTTTTATGAGCAATTAATACATAAATAATCTTCCTTTCAATGATTGCTATCTTATTCTTCCTTTCAATTTTAAATAATCTTCCTTTCAACTAAGACTCTATCTAGAAATTGTTAATCTAGATGTATGCAACAGGAAAAAAAACAAGAAGAAGCCTACGCACAGCACTTTTATTCAACGCAATATATAGTGCCTTTTTTTAAAAAAAATTCAGAGACTTGTAATTTATTTTTTTAGTGAGAGAAAACTCTCCCGGTGTCCCGGATCCTTTCGGACCCAGACTAATCCAGGGTCGCCCTGTGAGAGACTTCCCAGGGTTCGAGCCCAAGACCTAACGGATACGCGGCGCCTTACCTTCCCCTTGTTAACCAGTCGGACCAACCCCATTGGGTTCAGAGACTTGTAATTTCGATATACATAAGACCCAACAAACTTTCCACAGATTTAAGTAATTAAACAGTTGGGAGATAAAAATAATACTCTCCCTCCGGCCAGTTAACAAAAAATAATGCTTTCTCCCTCGACTCCTAAATATTGGCGCAAATGATTGACTTCTAATTAACATAGCTAGATCAAAGAAAATGGTTATGTTGACTATTTGTAAACAAATGTATATATGTTGGTTTATTTTTTTCTAAATACCAGTCATTTTAACCATTTACATCAGAAACTACCCTATTAAAGTTTTATTAATGGTGGTAGTTTGAGGGAAAAATAATTAATGGAGGAAACGAGAGAGATTAAGCTCTTAGATTTAGTATAAAAACAAACTCTTTCAGTAATTGCTAGTTTTAGAACCTTAGAAAGTAGTTCATAGAGAAACTTAATCACAAAAATCCAAGGGTACATGCAACTTTTGACTAAGTACCTTTGATATAAAGAGTTTGTTGACTTCTTTTTAGATATTAAGAAAATTAAGTAATTTATTTTAAAGCATTTATATTTATAATATTTTAAACAAATGTACTTGAAGTATAAAATATTATATAATCTAATTATACACATAAATAAATACATTTTAGTAATGTATTTACCTTCTTTAATCTTCCCATAAAAAGTCGATTGACTCCAATATTAAAAACCGGATGCAGTACTAAATACTATTTGTACCACTCTCATAATGGTAGAAGAGATGAACAAAAAAGTTGCAATTGACGATGTCAACAACACTTTCTTTTATCTTTAATTTGCCTCAATTTATTTCAATTTTAGAGTTTAAATTGGATTAATCAGCAAATTTTTTTGCATAACACAATGAAGATTCTTAAGCATGAATTACACTCCAAACACTCAAATTAAGACAACAATGACTCTTACAATATGGTAATTTGACTTTATCTCTAATGCACTAGAAAACAAAGGCAATGAGTTTTGATATCACTAGTGCCCAAAATGGAGTGATGGTGATGAACATTTATAGATAATGAATTGGTACCTTTTAAACCGATATATTTTTTCAATTAAAAATCAATAGTTATTTAAAATAACTTTTTGTGGATACAACTTTTTAACAAGTGGTTACCAAAACCTTTGCTTTTAACATATGAAAACATACATTTCTTAATTTTAAATATATTCCAACATAATGTATAAATTTATAGCATCAATTAAATGTCTAAAATACCCAAACATTGATGAAATTTTGTGGTTTTGTGACATTATTTGAGCCAGCTGTTTATTTTTGCTGCATTGAAGCCCAGTCAGTATTAGATTAACCACATATATAGAAGTAAATGATCATATTTGCATGAAGGATCTTAAGAACTTGTTTGCTTTGGCATAATTGATCAAAAGTTAGCCCATGACTCAGTTAATGAGAGAAATCGGAATCGTTATTTAAACTTAGGGGGTTTTAGAGGGAGCCATAGTTTTTAACAATTTTACCCCTATACATTTTATTTATTCCATAATCCCCGTAGGGAAATCCTGTTGCAAAATTAATTAGAGATACAAAATTATTGTTATAAATTGAAAGGGGAGGGGAGGTGAAGAGATGAAGAAGAAGAGAGAAGGAGAGAAGGGAAACCTCATTCTCCCTTCTCATGCGCTCTCTTCTCTCCTTCCATATGCCTTCTCGTCTTCTTCTTCATCTTCACCTCTTCTCATCCATTCCCCTTTCAATTTATAACATGTTTTTCTTTAAAAAAAAAATCCAGCGGCTATGGGAAGGAGAAGGGAATCGGGTTGCAGGTGGTGAAAGGTTGGGTTAGGTCAACCCGTCACGCTGAAGAGGTTTGGGCCACTTGTTAGGGCCTCAAATAAAAAAATTGTAACTCTTTTGGGCCACATTTTCAGAGCATTTGGGCTTGGGCTACAGGTTTTTTCTGTCATTTGTGAAAAAAAGTAATGCATTTGGCCCATGATAACGTAAAGTATTATACCTAAAGACCCACTTTTAAGAAGACACAATACTATTCATTTTTTGAATTACTATTCATTTCAAATTCTCTCATTTCATGATCTAAAGGTTAATTGGTGTCACATTTGTACCTGACGTTTTGGATCAAGTTATTATAAAAAAAACTTAGGCCCTCTTTTTGAAAATGTATCTGGGCCTTTAAATTAAAAAAGTCTGGGTCATACGTTTTGGGCAATTGAATTTGGGCCTACAAAATAAAAAAATACCCCACTTTTCCTGAAAAAGTTCAGGGCCCATATTCTTAAATTTTGGGCAATTTGTGAGTAGACTCGTGAGTGTATATATATTTTTAATTACAGAAAAATACTTGAACCATATTGTTTTAATATCCATAAGTTATATACGTATAAACAAATGTGATTATTTTTCATGTGCCATTTATTGAAGTTTAATTTTCTTCTTCATCATTTATCAATTATCTAAAGTGAAGGAAATTTAATACTTAGTTGTTTCATGATTTAAAGGGTTTGCAAATATTTTATTTGAGTGAAATGTGTTGAGATTAATTTTTGAATAATATTTGGGTACATGAAAGAGATGAAGACTTTAAAACCTCCGATAAAAATGCAAATATATGTTTATTACAGTATACTATATGATATTTGTCATTTTCCATTTAATGACAAAATTAATTCAAAAATATTCTATTGAGCTCAATTAAGTTGTTTCTTATTCATTTTGAAAAATATTCCAGAAAGTATTTTGGGTTAAAGGAAGTCTTTTAGCTCTATATTTATTCATAATGTTATTAATTACCAAATTGTAGAATATTATTTGCATGGTATCCTAATGTTAAAATTGTTTTAATTTTTACAATTATTTAATTACTTGGATTATACAAAGCTTTATTTAAGTCATAATATGGAAGAATAAATTATTGTATAAATGTATAGAATACTACGAGAATTTAATATTTTAGTTTAACTCAATTAATGAAATTCTCATTAAAGAATTATACATATCTGAAATGCAATTGTATACAGTTGATATTTGTGTTAAATATGCAATCTTGCGTAGTAGATATGCATTATCTATATTACATATATAAAAGACCCACTTGTTCTTTGGAACAATTTGAAAGAAATGTATGACCACCAGAAGTTGGTTATCCTCCTCAAAGCCTGTTATAAATGGATACATTTACATTTACAGAATTTGATATGTTAGTTTAACCATGGATTTATCTAGTAAGCTCGACTTTATTCCCAAAAGTGAATATAGTTAAACATAATCATTATGGTATTCAAGAAAGTAGATATAACCACAACCATAGGCGTTGGCGTGGTAAGAATTATAGTGGCTTTAAATTCCACCTAAAGTGGAGAAGAATTGATAAGAACCATAAAAAGGGGCAATATATGGGTATAATCAACAAATTGGATATGCGTTTGAAGTTTCGGAAGAGCCAATTTATAAGAAACTTATTAAGTTTCATGATATTCGTAGAAATAGATTCCAAATGAAAATAGAAGTTATATGGTCAGAAGTTGTATAACCTTAATATCTTATTTTAATATGTATGACTGATGTCTTATATTTTTCGTATATTATAAAATAGCCAGAAGTTATGCTCATTTAATTTAATTATTGTTATACTTACAGCACTATAAATTATATAAACATATATGACTTATATAATCACACACATATATATATGTATGTATATGTATGTATGTATATATTTCTACTATTAACTTTATTTATGTTATTGTTGGTTTTATATTTATTTGCTTTTACACTTCAAGTTTCCTCTATTTTTTTCTAACTTCGTATACAAGCATAGTTGAAAACATATGATAGTAAACCAGAAGTTTACTGAGACTAATGAATTTAATTTTTGACATGCAATAGTAAACCAGCAGTTTACTGATAAATTTAATGTTTGTTATGAGATAGTAAATCATAAATTTACTAATTCATACAAGCTAATCGTTTAATAAGATAAACCAGAAGTTTATCAATAAATTCAATATTTGCCATGATCGGTTAGACCATCCCGGTTCAATTATGATGCGAGAAATGATTAAGAATAAAGGTGGATATACTCTGAAGTGTAAATAGATATCACTATTTCTAATATGATGCATGTTCCAAGGGGAATATATTATTAAGCCCTCATAAAGTTAAATACAATGTGAGCCTCTCACATTCTCAAAACGGATGCAGAGATATATTTGTAGGATGATAAACCTACGTAGTGAACCATTTAGTTACCATATGTTTTAATTGATGCATCAACTAAATGATCTCACGTGTTTATTATCTTCTTGCAACATAAAGTTTGCAAGATTCTTTGCTTAACGAGTATGGTTAAGAGTATATTATTCAGATTATCCGATTACAAAACGCTATTTTGATAGTGCTAATGAATTTACTTCAATAGCCTTAATGAGGATTGCATGTCCCTTGGACTTGATGTTGAACATATTGTAATTCATGTTCATACAAAAAGTAGACTAATAGAATGATTGATTAAATGGTTGCAACCTTTTTACATAAGATATAATCTCCCATATTCTGCTTTGGGACGAATCATTTTGTTTGCAGTGTTGTTAATTCGCATGAGGTCAATAAATTATCGAAAGTTTTCTCCATTGCAAACGTTTTTTATCAAGAACATAATATTTCCTACTTTTGAATGTGTAATTTATGTGCATGTAAAATCCAGTGAATATATGAGTTTATAAATTTTATGGCATAGTTTACCGAGTCATTTGTTAAATTACTTTCACCAGCATTAAAGGGAGAAAAAAGTAGTTGGATAAAGAGATTAGCTAGAATGAATTATCATTGATTCACTATTTATCCTTGTATTAAAATGATGTGTACTGAAAATAAGCAGTTGGGCAAAAAGATTAGCTGGAACGAATTATTGTACTATTTATGCATATACTATTTATTATATTTGTCTAAATGTGTATATACGTTTATATCAAGGGATATAGAGTGAAACTTATTTCACTAAAGTTCTTTACTTGTGACCTTTCGAAAAAGGCAGAGATTATCATCCTACAAATTCGTTCAAGTGAAAATCTAATAGGTTTGCTCACCAAGTCAATTTGCAAACTTAGAGATATTGAGTAATATTTTTAAGACGGGGAGTCGATACACGTTGTACTCTTTTTTCCTTATTTACGTTTTGTCCCACTAGGTTTTTTTGTAAAGGTTTTTAATGAAGCAGCATTAGAATATGTATATATAAATATTGTACTCTTTTTTCTCTTTATCTAGGTTTTGTCTCACTGGATTTTCCTAAAAAGGATTTTAATAAGGCATATGTTTAGTCATGAACATCCAAGGGGGAGTGTTATGAAAATTATTATGTGGATTTCCATATTTCCCATTATTCCAAATTACATTTTGTATCCCAGCGGTTTATTATTATAGATGTAATCTTTAACAGTGATATATTTTGATGTAAATTCATGCCTATAAATATAAGGCACATCACACTGAATAAGATAACCTCATTCACTCCTCTATCTTCCCTCCTCATGCGCTCTCTTCTCTCCCTTCTATCTACCTTCTCATCTTCTTCTTCATCTTCACCTCTTCTCCCCTCCCCTTTCAATTTATAACAATTATATTATTATTTAAAACATACTATTATAAATTAATTATTCTATTACTATAAATAAGAAATTTATCATTGAACATTATATTATTATAATTAAAAAATATTTTTATAAATAAAAAATTACTAGTATCATTAAAAAGTAGGGAGATTTACTATTTAGTCCCACACAACAGAGATATTTAACAAATGGTCTCAGATTTTTAAATAATTAACCACCAGTCCCAAGGTACCATTGTGCAATTAATTTTAGGAGGGAAAAGACACAGATGCCCTTGATGCTTGAAAGGGGAAATCTGCTGGTAGCTTTCTCTTCATCTCCATTCTCGCTGCTGGTGGCTTTCTCTTCGTCTCCATTCGTGCGGGAAGAGTGTAGCACGGAGAACAACGAAGTCACTGGAGTGAGCAGCATAACCGTCTTCCACCTTGTTCTTCCAAAGATTTGATCTTCCATCTTCTTCTTCTACCTAGTTTATGTGCGTTTTTGCCCTAAATGTTGGAGAAGCTGTGCTGTGCGATTGTGCACTGTATAGGTGGTTTGATGAAAGGGTTCAGGTGGGTTTAACTATTTGATGTTAATTTATTGCTCTCAACTTTGATGGGGAAGCTAGTAAGATGCAATGTGTAGTATTAAATGGTGTGGATAGGTTTTAAATGGTGTGGTATGAAATAGGAAGTTGTGTGCTCTGTTTTTGT
>JANTPZ010116046.1:0-14964 GCA_025593235.1 Vachellia pachyceras
AAAAGTTATGATGTTCCAAAGATTGAAGAAAATCACTGAAAAACCTGGAAAAATAGAAAAATGACCAAATGAACAGTACTTTTTCACGAATTAAACTGAATCATTTGGGAAAGTAAATGACTCAATGAGTATTTTTCCTTTATAAAGGAACTTACAAGCTTCAAATAGAAATTGGAAGCACTCAATTTTTATTTTTCTACAATTAGTTATGAATTTTCAAAATTGGTCATAAAACCAGTGAATAGTAACTTTCACAAACTTGAAAGTTTTCAAATTGAAACTTTTGGACCCTTTGATCATAATGAGGCTTCCTTTTGATTCTAATTCACTAAGTAATGAAGCTAAGGGGTAAGTTAAGGAGTGTCACAACTGGCCAATGTTCCTAACATCTCAACACCACATTTCTTCACTCATTTTCTGTCCAATCAAATGAAAACACTCCATGGGTAGCCTTCGCTATAATCATGAACCTTTTAATGAAAGCACCATTGTGATGAGTATAAGCCCAACAGTAGAGATCATGACAAAAAAAAAGAAAAAAAACCAATTAAAAGGGGAATCATTTGATTTATAAACTACACCACACTTATGAGGCTTACAATGTCTATGATGCATACCCAACCTATCGGACTTTCTTTCCCTATTCAGTACACAGATTCATCGGTTATAATACAATAGGTTTTGCAATGGCTCATATTTTAAATAATCCATATGTATGATAAAGAGATAGTCTGATAACACAATTAGATATTTATAAATGTATATATAGTGTACTAGGAAGATAAAAATGTGCATGGTAGAGAAGACTCTCATATTCTTGAGCTACATTGCTTTCTTCATGATACCATGTTAAGCAAAGGAGAGGCAAAAGGAGAATGAAGCTTTATTAATCAACAAATGAGAACGAACCCTGTAACCACAAACCCTAAAACTCTTATCCACAGGAATAGAATGACCCATGCTAACCTCCCTCTTGATCAGGATACAACAACCCATCACCACTTTGATTCACACATCAGATAAATATTTATATACTTTCGGAGTGCTATATTATCCAAGTTTTCACTAATAAGAATGTTCCAACTTTCTTTTCTTAGGGTTCGAGAGAAATAATAATGAGAAATTTATGGGATATAAAATAAAAATGATATATTTTTATTTGAAAGAGTATGATAACGTAACACTCTAAGAGTATGTAAATATTTCCTCACACACTAAGACCTACGTATATATAGGATCTTAAAATGATTAACCACCCAATTTAAATATTAACTAACTAGAATAACATGTAAAATAACCATTGATTACTCAAGGTTGCATGTTGCTGCTATTCAAATAGCTATTAGCCCCTAACTGTCTAAAATGATGTTGAGATTAGAACATACATGCAGCGGAATTTAAAATTTTCTAATCCCAAATACGGATCTGTCAAATGCATTTAGATCGAGGAGATGAAGGTGTACCTTTTGTGTTTCAAATCTGAAATGTTTCTTGCATTTGGATCTTTTCAGGTTCCAAGACCTTTTGCATTCTTGATTTCGATCACGAGGAGTCGACGTTTCTTTGATCGCTTTTCCAACAATCACAGCATGCTAGCACCTCTTATGTTTCACTTTCTCTAGGATTTCTGTGGCCCACAATTAGATTCGAATTTCTTCTGCTTCTCTTGCTCATGAGTCCTAATATTTTTAGAACTCATAGAGAGCCTCTCGAATATCAGATTAATCTTTAATTAATCTTTAAAATTCGAATTCAGATCTGAAAAGATATTCAAGATTAATCTTTATTAATCTTGAAATTCGAATTTCCAAAAGGACATTCAAGATTAATCTTTATTAATCTTAAAATTTGAATTTAAAAAAGATATTCAAGATCTGATCTTGAAATTTGAATTTCAAAAGATATTCAAGATCTAATCTTGAAATTCAAAATTTGAAATGATATTCAAATCTAATCTTGAAATTTGAATTTTAAAAGATATTCAAGATCTAATCTTGATTAACCTTGAAATTCGAAATTTGAAATTCAAAATGAAATTTGAATTTTGCAATCTTAATTTAGATTAAATTGATCTGATTAAATCATATCCATTTCATTAATCCAAATAATGAGCCGACGAATTTAATTTATCTTTATAAATTAAATTAATGCTAGTTATTTAATTTGTCAAATAAATTAAATATTAAACTAACACACACAAATATTTTTTACATAATATTGAGCAACTTCAAATTTTGACATATATATACATATATTTAAAATTCGAATAAACCCTAGAAATAAAGCTCATGTTGGGATGTTCTTGCGTGCGACGTTGTATGCCAATATAAAGTTGGCAGTAGACTAATCTCACCACAAGCCCACAAGTAGCAAGCGGTCTCTAGCAAGACATTACGACTACCCAATTCATACGGGGATTGTTAACACGATGTAACCTTTTATGCAACCACATCATGTCCCTTTTGTCACACGATATCTCAGTCAAGGATGAGTCATGGATGACGTCATCCTCCTATTCCTGACCATTAATTTCTCAATCCCTGAGTTGTCTAATCAAAGAAATGAAAAACCCCTTTTCATTACAGTATGGCCATACATTTCTCAGACTTACTCATCGAGGGGCCCAGTAATATCTCTCAACTAATGTGAAGGACAAACCCATCTTGATCACTCACATTACTCCACATGAAAACCCTTAAGCCCGATTATAGCCTTTATCATCACCTGGTCAAAGGTAACTTTTGGCTACGTCAAAGCTTAGTGACTTTCATGTAAGAATCCATGATGATCCTAGGTCAAAGGGCATTGTGACGTGATTACATATGAGCTAAGCTAATGACTTAATCCATTCTCATAGTGGGTCGGTCCGGCACCTTGTACTCTTACAAGTGCCTATGACTTTAACTCGTATCTCCATACCTTATCAAAGTCATACTAGTGTTACTTTATCTTTGTTCCCACAGAGATAACCGACCAGGGACATTTAGAACAATATTCATAATTTGCCCATGGATGTAATTATCATAATAAACATGCAAAAGTTATAATAATGAAATGGAGAAAATACATTAAAATAAATAATGTGTGAGGTATAATGATTGGCCCCTAGGGCGCAATTTTCAACAAATGAGACCACTAGACAATTCCAAAACGCTCTATCGACCTTTTATTATGATGAAACACCTTTTTCTTCAACCTCTATCAGCACCTCAACAACTCAAGCTGAAACATGGATCATCTCCTTTGCCAATACTTTGAATCTCAAGCTCTACACAAGCTCACTAGTCTCCTTCCTCATGTACCCCACATTGTCAAACTATTAATAGACTTTTTATTTTTGCACTATTAATGAATCTACATGTGTGCTTTTGCACCAAGAGAAACTTTATGATGTCACACACTCATTGTAGATGACATTATTATTAAAATTGCACCTTAAATTACTATAATAATATCTTGGGATATCAACTATCGTTCACCTTTTTTATTGCAAGTCTTCATCACCTATTTCATTTAATGTACCTATTTTTAATTACAATTTCTTATTAGATTAATATATGCGACGAATTTGGCATCTAAAGATGTTATTGGCCTATAATTTTAATTTGGATTTAATGTGTGGATGATTTTGAGTGGGTTGTTAGCTAGCGTGGGAGACAGAATTAGATGAAATGTAAAATCCATTGAATTAGGAGCATATGGGGAAGAAACGTGATCGTCGATCAGTGCAGGAAGATGTTGCTGTGAAGGACTCATACGAGAAGTTGTCGAGACACGAAAAAACAAGAAATGAGAATAGATAGCAGAGCTGGAAAATATGAACGTACGAGATGTGGTTTTGGATTGAAAAGTAAAAGGGGGAGTGTATTTAATTAAAAAAGAAACAATAATAACTAAGAGGCCCTTATTAATTGAGGAGCAGATTTTTTGGGGGTGTTGTGTAGCGATGTATACGTCAGCAAAACCTGCAAAGATATCAAAGAATGTATGATTTGATTCGCATCCGATGATATTATCATTAAGAGTTATTTTGTAACCTTTTAGAGAATTAGGAAGATCTCCAATATTAAAAGAATCCTTCATGTAAGGATACAAGATAATAAAACTAATGGAAAATAATAGAACTCAACAATAGCCAAAAGATCTTCAGGATATTTCCTTATTCATTTTATGTCTCTCATCATCTCCCTATCTCTATGTATGTTTATAAATGAAATAACAAGTGATGGTATTTATAAGCACTAAAGAGATGCTATGAAGTGGTATATCTTGAAGCAATATATGCATCTTCGATTAAATCATAATCATATATTAGATTCATTGAATCCCATAAATTAGTTCATGAATCAACTTAATTAAATGCCTTAATTTATAAGGATATGACTTTTCAAAATATGTCTTTCCATTTAAAATTTTCAACTAATATTTGAAAATACTCTTTTTTTGTACACATATACATAATATTTGAACGACATAATATAGTGTTGGGAACTTGCGGGCCAATTTATAGAGGTACCCTTCCATTTGGGACAATCCTCTTCACTTCTATATAAAGGCATAATAGAGCAACATGTGAACATCAACATCATCAGTACTATTTGTAGTTGCGTAGTGTATGCAAGTGGGGCAATGAATTCTTCTTCGTTTTAGGGTTAACAAGTTAGAAACAGCTTTCACCGATTAACTAGACATGCCCACTAGTCTTTTTTTTTTTTGAGAACCCACCCCTACTACTTTCTAAAATAATTATTCTCACTAATGACCGATCGTTGGAGCTTCGGTGCCAAATGTGGCTCTAATGTTGGCGTTTGGTGGCCTCTCTTCAAAGAGGCGGTTTGGAAAAGTTTAAGATAGTCAAGGGGTATTTTAGATTTTTCCATTTGTTTGTTCATTTTCTTCTAAGTTTGAAATCCAACCTTGAACTATGGTTTCGGTAATCATCATTAAATCTTTTCACACCTCTAAGGTTTTTTATGTCTTTTTTTCCATAAAAATACACTTTATAAACTTGAAAGATGATCTTAAATATGATATAGATTTAATGAATCAAATAAAAGGCTTTATCTTTTTTAAGGTATATAATTTAGGTATAAAATGTATATTTTATCTTTAAAACGATTATTTTATGAAATATTAAATATAAGACACACAAAGTTTGAACTACTAAAACATTTACAAGGAGTCGACGTTTCTTTGATCGCCTCCCTCTACCGGTATCCACGTGGACAATCTCCAATAATGGCAGCGTGTTAGCACCTTTCACATCTCTCTCTCTAGAGTTTTTGGCTCAATAACGAATTCAAAATTCAGAATGGGATACGTCTTCTATTTACAAGCTCCCATATTTATAAAAATCAAAGAGAGCTTCTAGAATCTTCGATTAATCTTTAAAATTTGAATTTAGATCTGAAAAGATATCCAAGATTAATCTCTATTGATTATGAAATTTGAATTTCAAAAAGGATATTCAAGATTAATCTTTATTAATCTTGAGATTTGAATTTCAAAAAGATATCCAAGACTAATCTTTATTAATCTTGAATTTCGAAAATTCAAAAGATATTCAAGAGTAATCTTTATTAATCATGAAATCCGAAATTTGAAATTCAAAATATGAAATTTGAATCTTGCAATCTCGATTTGGATCAAATTGATCTGATCAAATCGTATCAATTTAATTAATCCAAATAATGAGCTGACAAATTTAATTTATCCTTATAAATTAAATTAATGCTACTTATTTAATTTATCAAATAAATTAAATATTAAATTAACACACACAAATATTATTTACGTAATATTGTGAAATTTCAAATTTTAACACATATATACATATATATAATTCGAATAAACCTTAGAAATAAAGCTCATGTTGGAATGTTCTTGCGTGTGACCCTGTAGGCCCATATGAAGTTTGCAGTGGGCTAATCTCAACATAAGCCCACAAGTTGCAAGCAGTCTCTAGACAGATATTACGACTACCTAAATCATACATGGATTGTTAACATGACGCAACTTTCCACATCATGTCCTTTTTGTCACGTGATATCTTGGTCATGAATGAGGCATGGATAACATCATCCTCCTATTCCTGACCATTACTTTATCGATCCCTGAGTAGTCTGATCAAAGAAACAAAAGCTTCTTTTCGTTTTAGTATGCCCAGACATTTCTCAGACTCACTCATCGAGGGGCCCATCAATATCTCTCAACTAATGCGAGGGATAGATTCCATCTTAATCACTGATTTTCCTCCACATGAAAACCCTTAAGCTCAATATAGCCTTTATCATCACTCGATTAAAGATGATTTTTGACTAGGTCAAAGCTTAGTGACTTTCATGCAGGAATCCATGATGATCTCAGGTCAAAGGGTATTGTGACGTGATTATGTAACACACCTTAACTAACCCCTTTAGCTTCATTTTATATCATTATGGAACCGTTTTTGGGCCTTGAATAGATTAAGAAGTCAAAAGAAATCAAATCTGAAAATTTGATTTTTAAAAGTTACTATTCACTGAATTTTGGTCCAACTTTGAAAATTCATAACTAATTCTAGAAAACTTGAAATCGAGTGATTACAATTTCTATTTGAAGTTTCAAGATCCTCTACAGGAGAAAAAAATACTCATTGGGTTAGAAACTTTCCCAATCAATACAGTTTATTACACAAAGTTGCACTGTTCATTTGGTAATTTTCCATTTTCCTAGGTTCTTCTGTGATTTTTCACTAAATTTGGAACATCATAAATTTTTGTACAAAACTCCAAATCCAGTGTTCTTTGACTAAGTTTAAAGCTTGCAATATGAACTATTTTTCTGTAAAAATTCAACTCATTTGGAGTTCATTTGCCCTATTCCTTGTCATACCAAAATTGGGTATTTGATCAACCTTACTATCACTTTTATAAATTCTTACCACATTCATTTTCCTCCTCTTTGGCATACTCATTTATTCACTTCATTTGCTTGTGATTAACCATGCATTAGCCTATATTTAAGAGTATGCATCCATCTCTTTTGATTACCACATAGGTAGAGGTTTAATTTACAAAATCACATATAAACTTGAAATTAAAGTAGCATGGAAATACATAATCAAAAACATCATCAAGTGCCAAGTAAACTTGCTTTATGTATCATTCAGCTTGTCCTTACCCTTACTTGGGCTTGTACCTACATGGTTGGTTGGGGGGATAATGAGATTTTTGGAAATCTAAATAGCAAAACTTTTCAACACACTTCATAAAATTGCATGACAGCTTTCAATGTAAGTGTGAATTCATAAAAGTGCAACATGTAGCAATTAAATGCATATGGCCATAGCATACAAAATCACATATTTACACTTTCAATCATCATAAATTTTCAATACAAATCATGCATAATTTCATACACATTTTCAAAGCAATTAAGCTTAAGGTTAAAAGGTCTTGCTACCTCTTTGTCTTAACTTTCCTTTTCACTTGGAATTCTCTTGAAACTTGAATCCTTTCTTGCTTAATCTCCCAATGAGTTATTTGATGTTTCAACTTCCTAAACATTATTCAAGGATATAATCATCAAGCTCGAGCCATCAACTATGCAAGAAGCTACAAAAACGTAATATTCCCATCATTGCTCTTTCAAGAACCTTGCAACTTTGAAACTTGTTCCTATGTTTTCAAACTCTTCCCAAAACTTTTCCTCACTTTTACCCTACACAATTTTCCATTCTAAAGCCATGGGAAGCATCAAAATCATGAAAATCATACTCCTTCCACAATTTCCAGATTTGGCTCAAACACTTCAAGAGAAAGGGGGATTGTGCTTTTCAACTTCTAACTTCATTCATTTGCATAGACACACTCCTAATCCATTGTTTATGCATTATTTGACATCAAAAACATCTTCCCTAATCAAGAAGAAAAACATGCAGCACCTCCCCTTTAGGGTTTGAAATCCAAAATTCTGAATACAACAACAATCAACATAAACTATACACCAATCAACTCCCTAGCTTGCATAGAGTTGTTTGGTACCAATTATTTGATTTAAATCCTTCTCTTTCTCATTTTCTCTTATTAAAACCAGAAATTCCAGCAGCTATATTTCACCAAGAATTAGGAAACTAAACCGATAGAAAGGTAGAGGAAGCTCCAAGGATAAAAAATATATATAGAAGTGCTTGGAAGAAACCTTGGAGTTTTGTGTAGCTTGGAGAGCTATGGAGGACGCCTTTCTCTCTCAACTTGCAGCTTTTTGGTCATGCAAAATGGCTAGGATGTGGCTGGAAAACCCGATCTTTAACTGCCTTAATGAGGTGGCTTTCATCCAAGGGTTAGAAATCAATCTTACAAATTAAGCTTGATCTAATGGCTCCAAAACTTTCCACCGCACCTTACACTTCTTGGCTTCTCATTGGCTCTCATAAAGGTGTCATAATTGATGTAACTAAGGGGTTAAAAATCTAGTTTGGTTAACCAAACTGGATCCCTTTCGGTTATTTTTAACGATTACACTTTTTACCGGTAAACTTAACTTTATTCCGATAAATCTTTTTCTACTTTTCGGGAAAATTGCCTTAATCGTATACTGGGCAATAATTTTATTAAACACTATAAAATTCACTGAATTTTCCATGTCCTGGTCTCTTATCTTTGGAAACTCCTAGTACCTTAAATAATTATTTCCCCCTTTATGCCCTTCAAAATTATATAGACAGAGATCCAGTCCGAATATGGAAAATCCATGATTCACGGTTGTGATCAATGAGTCAAGCTTTGTCTATTGGACATCTGTAAATTTTTTTGTCAACAGTTGACTTTTGACTTTGACTTTAACTTTGTCAAATGACCAAAATACCCTTCCATTTTCTCATATTCACCATTTTACCCTTACTTTCTCTAATTTTCCAAAATTCCCATTTTACCCTTACTTTTAACACTTAAAGACCTTTATGTCCTTGGTCCTTTTGTTAAATGATATATGGGTCCTTCCCAAAAGGTCAGCTATCCTTACAATACTCTAGGGTGAGCACGCTTAACTGTGGAGTTCTCATAAAATTTCTCCCGCTGAGCCAAGTCTGACTTTAGGTTATTCAGCCCATCGACATCATCTTTTTCCGAGCTTTCTATCTGTGGGTTTTAACTTGACTTTTAACTACTGGTTTGACCCCTTTTTATCCAGTGACTATATTGCCATTGTCTTTATACTTAATGACATTTATGTCCCTAGTTTACATTGTTAGTAATTTCAAAGCCTTAGGACTAAATTGACCAGGGTCTCTTTAGTCCATTGACATATTCTCTTGCTGTACTTTTATTTCTGGGCCTTGTCTTGTATCATACTATCAGTTTGGCCTCTATGTCAGTTTACAGAAAAGGGTGGATATTACATGACACATCAAACTATACTTTATCATGCATATGGCCATAGGACAAAAGTCACATTTCATACAAAAATCATACACTTTAATCATCATAAAAGTTCATGTAACATTCACAACTATTTTCATAAGCATAATAGGAGATTAATAGTTTTGCTACCTTTTCTTACCTTTCCCTTTTACTTAAACCCTAAAGTTCTCTTGGGTTACTGCCAAGTGTGCTCTTGAGGGTCTCAAATCCCTAAAATCATGAAATAATACTCATATAAATATACAACCATCAAGATGCCATAAAACTTGTAAAAAACGCACTAAACCCCCTTTAGGTTTTCAAGAGTCCTACAAGTTCAAGCCTTGGTTTTTATGGCCCTTAAGGCTTCTAAAATCCATCTCTTAGCTTTATCCTACACCTTTTAAAGCCAATGGAATCATCAAACACCAAAAACACAGCCCTTCTATTTTTCTGGGTTTGGCTGAAAAACAACAATAAAAAGGGAAAATGGGTTTTTCAAACTTTGTTCATGTAACCATGTGTTTTCTTGCTTCCGAAACCCTTTTTTATAACATTGATCAACTCAAACACCTCTCCCCTTAAGCCAAATGAAATTTGTTCAGCACCTCCCCATAATATTGAGTTTTCCATAACTATTACAACAACCAAAACTATCATCAACAACCAACAAGCTACCATCTACTACTCAAGGAAGTATTTGCAACCATTTACCACCTTTAAAATCTTTTCTTTTCCATTTTCAACACTTGAAATCCTAGCCATCATCTTCCAAAAGAGATGCTCATTTAAGAAACCAAACTAAGAAGAAGGTAGTAGAAGTTTGCTTGCTTGAGAAAAGATGAAGATTGGAAAGCTTAAGTGGTTACCTTGTGTGGTGAGAGGATTCTTCTTCCTCTTCCACTTGAAGATAGAGTGATTTTGGCTAGAGAGAGGGAAGAGAAAAATCTTCCCAAGGAGAAAGAGAGGGAGGTCGAATTTGAAAGGGAGAGGAGTGGGAATTTCCTATTTTAATTTGCTTCTTGAAATATTGTGTGGAGGAGATTAAGTCAGGCGGAGACCAAGTTTGAAAATACTTAGTGGAGAGTGTGCTACTTGTCCTAGTCTTATTTCTTGCTGAAAAAGTGGCCTTTGGCTTCCCCTAGGCGTCTAGTTGGCTGACTGGGTCTCTGCCTGACCAATTACTTGATCCGGTGGCACGCATTTCCGTAAAGTAACTTTTATATGAGTAACTATCTTTTTACTTTTCTGAAGACTTTCTCTCTGATGTGATGCCATCCCCTAAGCTTCCTTGCTTAGGTGGCATCATGTATTAGCCTAAAGCATCTCTGAGTTTTACTCGTAACTCGGTAGGATTCCTCGATTTGCGTGCAACACCGTAAAATGTGCTTCCGGTGGCCAATTTGACTTCAGGTTATGGAACATTTCTATATTTTTCCCTGACACTCCATCCCTTTTGCATTCCTCAAAATTCTTCCAGGATTTTCCATAATTAATTTTCAAAGAAAATACTTTTTCGAGGCTTTTAGGCACATTGTTCTCCGTACTTCGAAACTGCCCATACCGGTGATTGAGCTTTAATTGTATTAGTTTTCTACTTGAATTTTCAGATTCTTAGAGTCAATTTTAGCCCATACATGACCTTTTCATGCTTAAGTTTAGATTAGGAGTTATTGATTTGGATTAGTGTGATTTTGGGTACCTATGTCACGAATAATGATTTATTGTACCTAAATTGCATCATGAGCAAATGATACTGCCCATATTTACTATTTCATTTCAGGAACTCCTTACAAAAGGGTAAGGGAAGCAGTTCTGGAGAAGTTTGTCGCGGCTCAATTCAATATTCGCCGTGGTCAAAGTTCAAGTAGTAATGTAAGAACTCTCGGGTGAGTTAGCCATGGCGAATATCACGCAGTACCTGAATTTATACCCCAGAAGGAAAATAACCCGACCTGGCTTAATGGATTTGACTCAGGACGGTTTATTATGATGAATTAAGGTATTTTCGAAGAGGAGGAGGAAAAAGGAGGCAGATAACATTGAGAAAGCAAAGGAGGAGAGAAACACATTCTCCATTTACCCTATCCACACACGAACTCCATTTCACACCCATTCCTCATCATCCATCCATCTATCATGCTCCCATCATCCATTCAAAGCTCATTCCCATCACCCATGAGAAGCTGAACATCTCTAGCCTCTTGAAGATGAAGTGAGCCAGAGTTCAAACTGCCGAAAGGGGAGTATTACTTTCAATCTGTGTTTACACTATAGATTACTAGGATTCCGAATTGGACTTTGTAATTTGTGTATAAATGCTTGGTCTGGATTGAGCCAAACTATATGTAATTACTTCCATTATTCTGTATTGAGTTGTTTTGTGATTGACAAAGCAGAATGGAGTTCATTTTGCTTATTCAATGAAATCTTGTTGTTCTCTTCTATCATCCTAGTTGTGCTTAGTTTTAGAGTCAACAATGTATGGAGTTGATTTTATACTCTACGATTTTTGTACACAAAATAAGTGGCCTTAAGGGATTTCATGGGATGGAGTTCATTTCATGTTGTTTTGGACCCACCAAGTCGTGTGGGGATTTAGAAGGAGATCATCTTATGACGCTTTGGACCCATGCGAATTGTTGGGGTTTTTTATTTCAAAAACTTAGTGCAAAAGCTTATACTTTCCCTCATCCTTTGTGAACTATGATGGAGCACTTTGTTTTCAAAGAGGTGCTTATTATCATACACTGTTTCTCTTTATCATAGCTGCTTTGTTTTCCTCTTAAATAAAATATACCAAAAAGAAACAAGTTTATTTTGTAATTAGTTTAGATACATAGGATAATTTGAATCAAACCCTGGTTGCATTTGCATCACAAGCATAGACCCAAGCTAAGAATTATTGGTACGCTTTCTCGCTTCTGGAGAGAACGACCCTGGGGTTGTCACTATACAACCCTTGGAAATCAAAATTAATATTCTTAATCCATTTTCAAGGCTAGTCAGCTACCTAAGTTTACAATTCATGGCTTAGTACGGACCAAGAATTTGGTGCCGTTGCCGAGGAAGTGAAGTGCCAATAGTTATTGGATTGTGCTTTTGTTTGTTTGTTTTGCATCATTGTTCATAGTATAGGATTAGTCTGTGAATATCTTAGCATTGCATAGTAGATTGCATCTTTTTTTGCTGCATTCTACATAAAATCTGCATTTTCACATCGACCAATTTCATTTTTCGCCGTGACACATGCTCAATTTCATAGAGAAATTCTTCTCGGGTGTGTTGCGTCGAGACCAAATTTGACTTTAGCCATGACCAAAATTGCATTTCTGAACAAGAGATACCCTCTTGGGTACCTTTTGTCGTGACGTAAATCATATTTCACGTGGTGAAATTCCACTTTTCACACTTCATTCACTTCATTCATCTAAATTTCAATACATACATACACTAAAACCATACATACACATGCATACACTCATACATACCTTTTTCATTCATTTTTGAGTCGTTTGTTTTGAGTTGTGTTAATTTTGCTCTTACCTTGAATTTTTCTCTTGTATGCCCAGAAAGAGTCAACTTGAATCTTTTGATCCCGAAATTGAGAGAACATTGAGGGAGAGACGGAGGGCCAAGAAAAGAAAAGAGAAGGGCAAGGTAGTTAGAGATTTAGGCTTAGAAGTAGGAGAGTCTAGTTTAAGGCAATTAGATAGATTAGGAGAGTCATTAGGAGAAATCATGGCTGAAAATGCACCAAACCCAGAAAACAGAAATAGGAATGAAAATCAACAAGGGAATGATAACAGAGGAAATGGGGAAGAAGAAAGAATGGGGGAAAATAATGGAAATAATAGGAGAAGAACCATAAGAGAAGCCACGACCTCTGATGTTAATTATGATCCATTTACTACTGCTTGCCCAAATTATGATGTGAATTTTGAGATTAAGGGTCTGTTAATTAATTCTCTTCCTAAATTTTATGGCTTGCTAGGAGAGGATCCGTACATCCATTTACAGTCATTGTCAATGATTTGCCAGAGCATGAAACCTATTAGAGCCTCACTTGATCAAGTACTGTGGAAAGTTTTCCACCTATCGTTAGAAGGGAAGGCAAGAGAATGGTTCATGAGTCTTCTGAGGCATGCGGCAAATGCCTATCAAAGTTGGGAAAATTTGAGGAAAGCATTTTTCGAAAAGTATTTTCTAGCATCAAGAACTTCATCAATGAGGAAGGAAATCTACTCCGCATGCCAAGAGTATGATGAATCATTGTACGATTATTGGAATAGATTTCAAGATCTTCTTTCAAGATGCCCTCACCATCAAATACTGAATGAACAGCTGGTTCAATATTTTTATGATGGATTGAAGAACCAAGAAAAAGGAATGCTAGATGCGGCAGCTGGAGGTTCATTAATTGATTTAACCGCCGAAGCAGCTTGGGAGCTTATCAAGAAGATGGCTTTGAACCATCAACAATATAGTGTAAGAGACACTAGGGTTGCCCATGAAATTGGACATTAAAATGCTCATAACAGAAGAATGGACACCTTAGATCAAAGGTAGATTCTTTGGAAAAAAAAGTCACATCACAATTGTCTCTTATCACTACTGAGCTGAAGAATTTAAATGCTAATAGATCACCGCCATCTATGGACTTAGCTGCTCCGAGTTGTGAAACTTGTGGGTCAGTTACGCATATTACAAGTGTGTGCCCAAGCTGATTCAAAGAAGTTTCAGCAATGTATCAAGGGAGACCGAACCAGAAATGGGATCTGTGACACTCCTTAACATACCCCTTAGCTTCATTACAAAGTGAATTAGAATCAAAAGGAAGCCTCATTATGATCAAAGGGTCCAAAAGTTTCAATTTGAAAACTTTCAAGTTTGTGAAAGTTACTATTCACTGGTTTTAGGACCAACTTTAAAAATTCATAACTTATGGTAGAAAAATAGAAATTGAGTGCTTCCAATTTCTATTTGAAGCTTGTAAGTTCCTTTACAAGGGAAAAATACTCCTTGAGTCATTTACTTGCCCAAATGATACCGTTTAATTCGTAAAAATGTACTGTACACTTGGTCATTTTTCTATTTTTCCCAGGTTTTCCAATGATTTTCTTCAAACTTTGGAACTTAATAACTTTCTGTACAAAACTCCAAATTTAGTGTTCTTTGTCTTGATAAAAAGCTCACAATATGAACTATTTTTCTGTAAAATTTCATTCTATTTGGAGTTCATTAACTCTGTTTCTCGTCAATCCAAAGTTAGGGGTTTACTTGACTTAACTTTATCAATTCATCAACTTTTCGAACTTCCAAACTTTGCCATTTGAAACTCTTATTTCTACTTCTTTTCTAAAAATTTTTAAGCATGCAATTGAGGTTCCTTAACTAGGATATATCAACCATATGTGAATATACATAAATCACATATTACATGCCAACTTAAAACCAAAACATCATATTAATACATAACCAAAATGTCATCCAAGAAGGCATTATAAATTTAGCTTCATGCTTCCATAACCTTCTCTTTTCCCTTGGATGAACTTGCACCTAGAAATGGTTAGTGGGGGAGAGT
>JANTPZ010116047.1:0-14898 GCA_025593235.1 Vachellia pachyceras
ATAGCAAATATGGGCAGTATCATTTGCTCATGATGCAATTTAGGCACAATAAATCATTATTCATGGCATATGACCCCAAAATTACACTAATCCAAGTCAACAACTCCTAATACCAATTTAAGCATAAAAGGGTCATGTATGGACTAAATTTGATTCTAAAACTCTGGAAATTCCAACATAAAACTAATACTAACATGGCTACATCAGTTAGCGGTTCTCACATCTCACAATCTCTAGGGTTTCTGTGGCTCTCAGTCAGATTCAAATTGCATGTCTCTCTTGATCATGAGTTCTAATATTTATAGAATTCATGGAGAGCTTCTAGAATCTACGATTAATCTTTAATTAATATTTGAAATTCAAATAAAAATCTTAAAATATATTCAAGATTAATCTTTATTAATATTGAAATTCGAATTTCAAAAGGATTTTCAAGATTAATCTTTATTAATCTTGAAAATCAAATTTTCAAAAGGATATCCAAGATCAATCTTTATTAATCTTGAAATTCAAAATTCAAAAGATATTCAAGATTAATCTTTATTAATCTTGAAATTCAAAATGTGAAATTCGAATTTTGCAATTCTGATTTGGATTAATCTGATTTGACCAAATCATATCATATAATTAATCCAAATAGTGAACCAACGAATTTAATTTATCTTTATAAATTAAATTTGAATATTAATGTTAGTTGTTTAATTTATCAAATAAATTATATATTAAAAGTAACATATAATATTATTGTCATTTCGAATTTATATATTTACACATATATAAAATTTGAATAAACCCTATAATCAAAGCTTATGTTAGGTTGCTCTTGCGTGTGACCCTGTAGGCCCATATAAAGTTGGCAGTGGGCTAACTTAGCATTATCCTACAAGTCGTAAGTGGCCTCTAGCAAGACATTGCGACTACCCATATCATATGATGATCATTAAGACGATATAACCTTTCATGCAACCACATCACATTCCTTTTGTCACATGATATCTCGGTCATGAATGAGGCATAGATGACGTTATCCTCCTATTCCTGACCATTACTTTCTCGATCCCTGAGCAACAGAAATGAAAACTCCTTTTCATTACGGTATGGCCATACATTTCTCAGACTGACTCATCGAAGGACCCAATAATATCTCTCAACTAATGTGAGGGACAAATCCCATCTTGATCACATGCATTCCTTCACATGAAATACCCCTAAGCCTGATTATAGCCTTTATAATCACCTAGTCAAAGGTGACTTTTGACTAAGTCAAAACTTAGTGACTCTCATATAGGAATCCATGATTATCTCATGTCAAAGGGCATTGTGATGTGATTACATATGAGATAAGCTACTGACTTAATCCATGCAGCTTTCTCATGACGAGTCGGTCCAGCACCTTCACTACCAGAAAAATCAGATTTAACTACAGAATTAGCAACAAAACATCAAATTTAGAGACGAAAAATCAGAATTAGCGATGGAAAAAGTCCATCGCTAAAATAAGGGTCGCTAAATTTACCGACCGACTTTTCTGCCGCTCTACTAGTGACGTAAATTTTCTTTCGTTAATTCCATTGCTAATTTGTCACAAAATTAGCGATAGAATTTTCCTTGATTTAGCAACAGAATTTTCCTTCATTAGTTTCGTCGCTAATTAAAATATTGTACCTTACTTTTTCATTTTTCTTTCGCTAATTCCGTCGCTAATTAGATTATTATACCTTACTTTTCTGTTTTTCCCTCGCTAATTAGATTATTATGCCTTACTTTTCCGTTGCTAAAAGCGTTGTATTTTGTCGCTAAAGGGCCATTAAGAGAATCAACTACACTAAATTCGTCGCTGATTTTAGATATGAATCAACTACACATTTACAAAAATATTTTATAAATGAATCTTGTTTAATCACACAATTAACCTCAAAAACAAATTTTAAATAGTAATATCAAGTATATATTGTCTTTAACCATAAGCATACATTCTAATGTATGAGAAAAGTCTTAAAGTTAAAAAAATACATATAAAAGTAAAGAGAGTCAAACAATAAAGTCATTCTTCAGTTATTTAGATCTGGTTGCTTGGAAGAATTTGTAGAACTAGCTCTAGAGGGTTCTAACAATTAATTATTGCATCATGAATCTGGTTTCATGGATATGCTTTTGACAAGGTTTAAACCTGAAAACAAGTAAAATTTGAAAAATAAAATATAATTGTAGAAAGAGAATAAAAGAGTAGTAAGCAACAACAATTTACAGAAAAGAAGTGCAAATTTTGAGATAAATATTTCCAAAGAAATTGCAAATATGTACAGACAAAAAGTAAACATTTTTTGCAAGTAAACAATATAGAGACTTGATTAGACTTGGGCAACACCTGCACTCGTAAATTCCCTCCAAACTATTTTCAAGAGCTGACAAAATAAGGAACATTGCACATCATTGATACAAAGGAAAATAAGAGCATAGTTTATAACATAAGTGTGAAATCATAGCTATAATCGAAGTTTTAAAGCTTCAAAAAGAAAATATAAAATAGAGAGAATATAGCCCATACAAGCAAGTGGATATAATACAACTAATGACGGAATTGTTTCATAGAAGACATGCCTAAATATGATTATATTTTCAGGCTTTCTATTCCCAGAACTCTTTAAGAAATCAACGAGAAGTTCCCTGCAAAATTTAAAACCCATCAGCATGACAATTTTCTATAACTAGTGTACATAACATATTCAATATTGCAAGACATGAAAAAAATTAAGAAAAAATGGTACAACAAAATAGAGAGGAAGAGTTCTTAAAAAAATAAGTTACTGATATTGAAAATCAACCTGGTAATGTCCTCATCATCCTTTTCACATATTGGCTTGAACAGATTATCAATCATTTCAACCTTTGGAGATTGAGTTCGAACACATGCCCCATACTTTGATAGCAACGGCCACTGTCTGGAGCTCACTACCTACAAATTTAGCAAAAAAACCACGCAAGCAATCAATCATAAAGCCTTTAAAATGAAGCTAGTTCCTTACTATATTAATGGATGTAACATTAGTTTTATTATGTCATTCAAGATCACCGAAGATAAATTATAGTTACCACAGTAATTGAAGGTATAATTGTAGGAGCTTTGGAAACAATGGGAATAGCAGGAGATCTTTAACAGATAAAAATGAAAATCATCACTCCAAGCTACAAGAGAATGAAATCACAAAAAGCAAAGAACATTCTTGATTTTCAAGCACTAAAAGTAATAGTTACCTTAACATTGATTTTCAACAACACATTGGTAAGATATTGATTTTCAACCAATTTCTAGTGAATATCAAGCATATGATTAGAGTTATGTAACTGCTAGGCCGGAGGTTCATTATACATAATATGTACACCTTGAAAATTACATCAAGCAACCAATTTCTAGTTTACAGCTTTACATGACTAGCACATTGTATGAGTAGAGAGCCAAATGCAATAACACAATAAAGTACACTAGAAATGATCTGGAAAGAGAATCCGAACCTGAGAACGTGCTTCTTGATATCTTCCAACAGCACAGAGAAAATGAGTGCCAGATAATTACCTATTTGCCCTCACCATGTTAACTGCAACAACCTGAACAACAAATATGATATTACAAATATAACTTCATCATATAAGGTATACTATTGGAAGTAACCTTCACTCTAAAAGACAGGCATTGAAGTTAAACTCACATGACTGCAAGTTCATGAAGAGACCTTGAAATGGCAGAAGAGAGAGCAACTGCATGAAGAGCACTAACATAGAAGTAGAACCTCTCAAGAGGAGTTGAAAGCAATAAACTAACAGCTTCAAGGTTGCCAACACACACAAGCCTGGAAGTAGATAAGGAAGTGTATAATGAGTTTTAACAAACATCATAACTTAAAACAGTAGGATGAAATAACATTCCCAACCAAACCAAAAAGAAATAAAAATTATACTCTCTTTTCAGTCACCTCAGCACTTACAATGGGATAAAATTCAAAATTAGAATTATAATGAGATTCAAAAATTTAAAATTATAAGAAAAAGAATGTCTCAAGCATTGAACTAATACTGAGGGATTATTGATGATTAAGTTAACAGTTTAGTTCTTAAAGGATCAGTCCCCTATCAATTTTGTCCTTTGCAAATAAAAACTCAATTATATTTCGAATTGTTTTCACTAATAAAAGTTGTCCTTCCACACACCAAAGTCAGCCATTTGATAATCTAAGCTCAAATGGCAAAAACAAGATTCCATATAGTCATTAATTGATGTAAATTTACACAACTGCCATTTTCTTTATAGTTGCATGACTTGCTTCATTTAAAAAAACACACACATAATCTTCAATATTTAGTTATGCAAAATGCCAATGAGGCAACTGTTGGCTTCCAATTAACTTCTGCATATATTGTCCAACAAACTTACATGGTTATGTCTGAAAATTGAAATGTAGCTAAAAAGTCGAAATTGAAATTGATCCATTTTTAAACTTCATCCTTCAAACCCAAACCATATGAGCAATGAAACAATCGTAAAGGAAAGGAAGAGGAGGAACCTTTCCACCGAGATATATCTTCTCCATGTCAACTGAAATGGAATCATTTGGCATCCCACAACCAATATTATCTAGATAGAATATTTAACAAATCCCGTAGGAAAAGGAAATAAAGAAAGAACTACTAGTATGGGATCAAAAGGTTACAAAATTTGTACAAGTGCAAAGGGTATATACCCATCAGAAATCTCTCACCTTTCTTTCTATATTATAGGGGGTAATACTTGCAAACCTAAGGAAGTCTAACTTGGCAACAAACAAAAAGACCATATCCGATATTTGAAAATTATGGCTAACCATTACGAAGATGTAAATGCTGTCAAGTACAAATGTAATTAAGAAAGGAATGGCATACTTGCAACATCATAAATGATGATAGCAACGGATGAGTCCCTAATGTAGCTTGGAATAAGGCTTCTAAATCTCTCTTGTCCAGCCCTATCCTTGTCAACAAACATTAAAAGAAATGTTGCATATGAACAAGAATTGATAAAAACCTCAATGGAATGGAATAATTCAAAAAACTGAAACTTAATATCACCTCAGACCGATCTACCAATATGTGTTCTTCTAACACTTGAAGCAAGGCCAACAATTCTAAGCAAGATACAGAAAGCAACAATGTTTGCACCAATAATGCATATTCCAAGATGCCTTATAAAATTACCATCATTCAAGAATTCAATCGGTCAATCAGATTTAAAATTCTGTCATGATAACATACTTATCGAGTAGTGCGACGATGGCGAATAACTTATTCACCGAGAAGGCTCGACGATTACAGAATTTAGGGTCCCTTTCAACCCATCGTTGATGATGGCTAAGGTAGTTTGGGATTTGGTGGCTTTGAATTCTTCATCAAACTTGGGGGTTCGCTGTGCAAGGGATGAAGATTTGTGATAGGTACCTCCAAGACAAAATGTAAAATAGGATATTGAAGATGCATGGAGAGACAGCTTCAACAACACGGGGACGAGACTAGACAAAGTGACCGAGCTCTTGTGGGGTTAGGGCTTGGAGATTTCGAGTGGCCGAGCTCTCGTACAGTTAGGGCTGGAGATTTAGTAAAATGCATGTGGTGTCTTCGGCCTTAGAGACTTTAGGTGGCAATTTTACACACAGATAATTAGAAGAAAAAATAAGAGGGAAAGTGGGAGGGAAATTGAAATTAGAGGGAAATTTAAACAATATAAAAGAGAAATTAAAAAGATTAAATATATTAACTCCTTTATCTCTCCAAAATTTCATGCTCAAAATTAATATGGATAACTCAATATTAAAATAAAAAATTTTCCTCACTAATTTGAAAAATTAGAAAGGAATATAATATCCTCGCTAATTGGAAAATTTAGAGAGGAATAGCTAATTCGTGCTAATTTTCCTCGCTAATTTATAAAATTGGGGAGGAATTTAATATTCCTTGCTAAATTCCTCACTAATTGGGAATTTTAGAGAGGGATATCCAAGTCGTCGCTAATTTTCCTCTCTAATTTGGACATTAGAGAGGAATTTAATATTTCTTGCTAAATTCCTTGCTAATTGGGCTATTTAGAGAGGAATTTTAAAGTCATCGCTAATTTGTGATTTTCTAGTAGTGCTTGTACCCTTACAAGTGCCTATGACTTTAACTCATATCCCCATACATCATCAAAGTCATACTAGTCATACTTCATCTGTGCTCCCGCATAGACAACCAACCAGGGACATTTAAGACAATATTCATAATTTGTCTATGGATGCAATTATCATAATAAACATACAAAACGTATGATGATTAAATGGATAAAATACATTAAAATAAATAATGTCTAAGGTACAATGATTGGCTCCTAGGGAATAATTTCCAACAAACTCTAGTTAAGCATGAATATTTGTGTATAGTATAAGTGAGAAACTAAGTTTGGAAATATTAAAGACTAAGATGGACTTTCTGTGCAATCACCTCCCTATGTCATTGTTTGGAGTAGTTCAAAGGGAATGAAATTTCTTTTGAACCATTTGAGCTAAAAGTGGAATTTACATGCAAAATTATGGAGACAAGCAAGTTAGATTAATTCTTAAGCCTATCAAATTAAAAGTACAAAGTTAGGGTTTTAAAAAGAACAATAAGAGTAGTTAGAGGACATATTTCAAATGGTCATAATGAGTTTAGTAACTTATGTTTGATATTTATTTAGGGCCATTGGACATTATGTAAGTGAGAATGGAAGCTTGGACAATGAGGCTCCTAGTATGGAAAGAAAGAGAAACAGAAAGCAATTGGAAGATAACAATTTGCCAAGGTAGCAAAGTTTACCCTACTCTTATATGCTTGTTTGTTGCTTGCATGAATTGACATGTTTGTGTGCTTATGTGATATTTGAAATCATGCATTTCTATATGTGATTATGTATAAGATATATTATAGACCTATATGTTTTAGAAACCATGCATGATATTTTTTAAACATGTCTTTCTGTTAAAGTTGTAAGTTGTAAGCATGTTATAATTGCTAAGATATGCCATGTATATTGGGTGGTGTATTTTGCTACTAAGATTCGTTGAATCTCGCCTTTCCAATAACTAATCATGCTAGGTTACAAGTTTCAAAGAAAAAATTAAATGGAAGAGGCAAAATGACAAGTAGAGTAAGATAAGCTCGTATAGCAAAATTTTGCTACAAGTTGTCAAATATGTAATGAAGCTCATGAGTGATGTATAGAATGCTTCAACAATTGTGTATAAATTTTGCATGCACTGTTTTGATGTACTAATCATGCCAACGAAAGCATGAAGTTAAGTTGCATGCTTTAATACTTCAAAAGTTTCATGTAATTATGTGGAAAAGGAACTTAAACCCTTAGGAGCACTAAAGTTGAGGTAAGGTCAAAACTTGGCAAATGCTATCAAAAGCTAATGAAACTTTCCACTTTAGAAGTACACATTCCAAGGAATAAAAAAGTCCTAATTTGCTAAATTTGAAATGTATAATGGAAGATAAGAATTATCAAATTCGAAGACAGAATCTGGAAAAAAAACAAAAAATGATTAATGAACAATGTTTCTTTCCAGAATTTCTAGTCTTATTTGAGAATGAATAAGACTAAACTAGTATTTTTTCCTATAGATGAGTACAAGTTTTAAATGAGACTTAAACCACTTAATTTTGATTTTTCTACAATTAATTATAAATTTTTAAATTCGGACAAAAAATGTAGAAATACCAAATAAATAGTAATGAGGATAAAAGTCCAAACTTCAATTCCCTGGCTTTAAATAACAGATACTCCTGAACCATAGCGCTTCTGACTATGTAAGAAAGCACAAAAATGAAGGTTGTTACAAATATCATGTATTTCTCCAATCCTATTGATAGGACAAAGAAATAATATTTTATTTAGACATATTTACAGGTCATCTCATTAAATGTTTTATGGTAATGTACAATTTTACCCATCATTTTATTAATTTACGTGAAACATAATGGAAGTGTGTTATAATTAGAATCAGAGAAATAACCAATTAGTTAATCTTTTGAAATAATTAATGATATTATTATTTATGACCAAATAAAAATGTAATATTTAAAAATAATAATATTTTTTAGGTATCTCAAAGTTTAATTTTGAGAAATAATTCTACTTTGTGATTGTGTTTGGATTAACTTATTTTAAATGTTTTTAAATTGCATGAACTGTATTGGAGAATTCTATTCTGGCAAAAATTCAGAGGAATTCTGTCACAGCTTCCGTACATAGATACTTTTGCATGATTCCAAAATTATGGAGCAATCATGGCTAATTATAAAGTACTTTGATTATATATATTTTTTCCCGCGTTAATTCAGAATTTCCCCAAAACATAAACAAGTTCGACAATAATGGAGTTCATAATAATTCCAATCAGAAAATTTAGAGACGAAATTAATGATAATCACATACAATTTGGCTATCCTCACTGGATGAATTTCGTAGAAGGTCGGATCCCAAATTTAAAAAAAAATCCTTGTAGCATAAAGCCGTAAAAAATTCATTATTGTAGCCATTTTCAAATAAGGCTTTGGACTCAAGGAAGCTTTTCATCAAGGCTAACTTTTTTTCCGCAATATAGTTCTGTTAATGAGGAAAAGGAAGGATAATTGTAAACATATAACATGGGCATCAAGAGAAAAGGTTGCATATTGAATCATAAACTCGTAGGTAAAGAAAATCACTTAATGTATCAAAAGAAAAAAAAAAAAAGACAATCACTTAACCATGCCAATATATTGATGATTTGCATGGGCTGCTCGGAAAAAAAATAAAAATAAAATAAGATTTGCATGGGCTGTATGCAGGAAGAAACAATATGTGCAACCTATGGATCATAGCCTAAATCATAGCTTTAAACTAAAACTCCGGAAAAGAATTGCTTATCACGTATTACTTCCCTTGCTGGAAACCCAATTATAATTCTCCCGGCTGAAATACACTTTTGGTCCTTTATATTAGTGTCAGGTTTCATTTTAGTCCTTTAAATTTAAAAAGTACACTTTCAGTCCCTCAAACTTAATGCCGTTATTTTCTCTTAATGGAAATTGCTGACTCATCAAATTTAATTGATGACTGTGTAATAAAACGTTGACAAAGCATACTCACATTTTAATTTTAATTTAATAATATAATAAATTTGATATTTTAAATTGTATAAAATAAAAAAAAATTAAAGTAACAGCATTAAGTTTGATGAGTAAGCAATTTCCATTAACAGAAACTAACAGCGTTAAGTTTAAGGGACTGAAAGTGTACTTTTTAAACTTAAAGGACTAAAATGAAACTTGACGCAAACATAAAAGACCAAAAGTATACTTTAGCCCAATTCTCCCAGAAACCCTCTTTTTTTTTTTTTTACTCTTTTTGGTCCAGGCGTCTACTACTGATTTCAATGCATCCACTATATTTCTCTTAAATGTTTTCCTACCCGAACTAATTGCGGTGCAAATGTGAACGTTTTTTCTACATTGCCTTTTTTTTAAAAAAAAAATCTGAATATGTCTGTTTTGGCTTGAATCCTAAGAATTTTAAAAGAAGAAAGAGAATTGAGAGGAACATTTGGACATCATCAAATTGAAGTGATATCCTGGCTTCCATCTTGTTTTCAAGATCAGTGACTAAATGGATTCACTTTATTGCTAAGGATCTTCCGATGGAGCCTTCCAACATTAACAGTTATAGACTGTAAAAAGTGGACTTGGTGTTAAAAGTTGTCTTTCTCACAATTCCAAAGATTTGCTTCAATATGTTTCTTCAGTTTTTCTTCTTTGAAACAGATATGCAGAAAACATAGAGGAAGAGAAGTTACAATGAAGTTCATGTAGGAAGCATGCATAGCCAGCCATTAATGCCATTTATATAAATATTTGGAAAACTGGAAAAATTGAAAACCTAATAATGACTGGTCCAATATAAAGAGGCATTCCACAATAACTACGACAAGCATGACCATTAGATTCCAATAATTTGACAAAATTAATTACTCAAAAACAACTGTGTCTCTGCAAGGAATAAAAAGAGTATATATAAATATTATTCCCTCCGAATAAACTTTGACAAGATCTAATTTGCTAATAATGAAGGAAAATTAAAAATTTCCTAATGAAAAATACCATGCGTCAAAATTGCATCTGTTAATGTCAATTAACTTAGTTAGCTTTAATTGAAAAAGAAATGCTTAAGCGGCCAGCGGAATGAAAAGAGACAGATTAAGAGTTTATAGGTGAAATATTACCACCCAAAATGGAAAAATTTCAGAACTCAGAAGTAAAAATCACTTAAAAAGATTGTAATCAGAAGTGATGAGTGTTTATCGAGAAGGAAGTGAAACTGGATCTGGTAAGAAATTAAGAAATAAATTAGTAACGTCTATTTGAGAAACCTATATTCTGTGAATGACATACTCTCATCAGTCTCATGGTTCTCAATCTGAGTTAATCACAAGAGCAGGCAATTCATCTGTATGGAAGAGAAATTGTAGAGGGAAAAGAATAAAAAATCGATCGAAACACTGATTCCATTTTATTTAACCAAATGATAATGAACACACCTGCCAAAAAGGATTCCATCAGCTGCTGTTCTTGTGGGCTCGCAGAAGCTAACCAATTCGGTCTGGAAAAATCCCACCACTCTGGTTCATAGGCGGTAACAGCTTCAGCGCCAAAGACAATGAAATGGAAGAACAAATAGCTGTTGAAGAGGTTTATTTGAAAGAATAGAAAAGTGGGTCACTTAAATAATTATGATTTATCTCTTGCTATTTCTGGTTCAAATAAAAGTTGCACATCTAATCCTTTAATGTTAACACTATTAATTTCATTTAACAGAAAGTTCTGAATTAATAAATTTAAATGGTGGTATTGAGATTAAATGAAGATAAAACAAGCTTAAATTTGAAATATACAATGATTATATTAAATAACTAAAATTCAAGCATACTTGTAAGCATTTAATTATATAGGATGTAAGTGGCTTTGACCAGATACAACATGTTGATGTTTGGTTTGAGTTGATTTGAGCTTGTTTAGAATTTTCGGTATAAAATCATTGTTCATGGGCTGCTGCACGAAATTGATCTGTAAGAGAAGGAATTTGTGATGTTTAATAATGGAAAAATGTTCTAAGAATGTAATTATACATGTATATGAAGGTAGAAGTTGAAAATTCCCATTATTGAAAATTTGGTGCATAATTGTGTGTTTTTTATGATGTTGATATTTTCAATGGATTTAGAAGAAAAAATTGTGTATGATATGAGTGAGAAAACAATTTTAGAAGCATTGAAATCAATTTTGGTAAAGTTAAGGGCTTTAGAACCCTTAAAGTTCAAGAGAGGTTTTGGAAGGTTTTTAAGTGTTTTAATGCATTGATAATGGCTTGTTATTAATTTTAAATGCATTATGATGTGTAGGAAGTTAAGTTGCAAAGGGAAGTTTCCAAAGAGTAAGAAGCAAGTCACCAAGTCAAGGGAAAATTTTAAGAAGTTAAGGTAGCAAAGTTACTCTCTATCTCATTAATATTGTTCATCGTTGTTGTTGATCAATGTTTTCATGTTTGTTTGCTGTATATGTGCCATTTGATATTGTTCATGATATGTCATAATTATGTGCACATTAATCTCTAAGTAATGGCATTATATATTTATGCACAGCTAGCTTGTTGTTGTATGACAATCATGTATATTAATGTTTTTCATAGTGATTTTGTTATAGGGATTTCTATGAAATCTCACTCTTCAATAATAATATCCTTTAGGGCAAAGTTCAAGGAGCAAGATAAGGAAGTGCTGTAAGAGGGGATATTTGATGCCACTTCATACAAAAAGCTTGTAAAACTTGAAAATGCTTTTCTGTTGTTGCTTTCCTTGAGTCTTGGATGGTTGTATATTACATTTCTACACTATGAAGCATGATATATTTGCTTTGTAAATGGATCAGGCATGCTAGAATGTTAGGTGAAATTGTTATATGCATGAAAGAGAGGAATGTGGGCATGTAAGTTAACCTAAATAGAGTCCAGTGCTCTTATTAAAGGTCAATCTTGATGTTAAGATAAAACAATGCAGATAGAGTCCAAATGACTTCAAAATTTTCATAAACATACTACACATTCCAAGATTTAAAATGAGCTACAGTTTGATAAATTTAGATATGTAGGTGGAAAGTTATGGTTTACCAAAGTTAAGGAAAATATCTGAAAAATTAAAAAAATGACCCCATGAACATTAGAACTTCACGCAAAGACTGTATTAATTAAGACTATGATCAAATGAGCATTTGGACCACTTGATCCATTTTATTTTTTCTAGAATTGGTTATGAATTTTCAAAATTGACCCAAAAATCTGAAATTTTTACAAAGTAAACAATAACTTTTAATAAGTTTTGAAATTTCACTTGGTTAACCAATTCTAACGTTTTAATATGTTCAAGTGGTCTAATTAAGATATGTAATACATGTTAAGGCTTAGTAAGAAAGATGTAACAAAAACAGCGAGTGAACCGTGTGGAACAGTTATTAGATTGTGTGCTTACGCTTTAAAATATGATTAGAAGAGAATTTAAAAAAAACTATTTTTTATTGAGTAGTTAATAAAAGTAAGGGAAAATCCCAATAAAAATGGTTGAATTTATGAGCGATGAGAATGTCGAAAACTAAAAATAATATAATTTTGTCTTCAATTTTGATTTTTTTAATATTCAAGGGGTATTTTTTCCTTCAATTTTGATTTTTTAATAACTAAAGGGTATGGAGGTAATTTAAACTAATTTCTAAATCTCTAATTGTGTCACACAACCTAATTAATGTTTTGTTAAGTTTAATAACCCAAATTAAAATTTGGGTTATCCAATGGTCTTTTATTAGGATTTTCCCATTTATTTAACTACATATACCATTGGCATGTGCCAGAATAAACCTGCTGTATTTGTTTGTGACAGTGGAAGTTATTTTAATTCTATCGATTTATGGGTGATGGAGGAGGTTATCGCTAGTGGATCAAGCAAGTGCTTTAGTTGCACCGACGTATGCAACTTTAGTTTAATTTCATGGGTTTTTCAACACTTACATATTTGGAGCAATGAAGTAATTTCTTGTGACGAAGACGTGGAGTTGGATCGTGAATTAAAGTTTACTCTTAAGCTGTTCAATATCACTACTAAGGAATGGAAGGAGTGCGCAACTTTTTCTCTATCATTAGAGTGCTAGCTGCAATTATAAAAGGAGCCTTGTGTCTGTTTTCATTAGTGAACATTTTTGAAATAGATGTTTTCATTATAATATAATTTTGCTGCTTTATACCATTCATTTTATGGGGTTCTGTGTTTACCGCTTCTTATTTCAATTGCAATATTTAAGACAAATTAAAAGCCTATAAGAGGGCAATAAGCATTTAAGATTGATGCATATGTGACCTGTCCTGGTTCGTGACCCTTTCAAACTAGTTCCTCATAAACATTTATAGCAGCTTTAAATCCTCTCCTCTTGCTGAAGCCAGTATTGATAATGGCACATAATATATGTAGTAAGTAACCTTGAGACCACCAATGCACAATCTGTTAATGTCATGTTCTGATGATAACAAAATCTAGTGTTTTATGTTTTGGAAGAATTATGAAGTTAGAAAATGTTTTTGAACTTGAATTATGAATGCTGATGTTGCATTTCTTGAGTTTGGCATGCTATTGCTCAGATTTCAAAGTTACAAAGTGTTTTCAAACCTAATGCTTTCAAAAAAGCTCAAGCAGTAGTTAAAGTATTGCCAACACTCAAGCATTGCAGCTCAATGCTCGGGTATCGTGTCTCAAAACATAAATATTTTGAGCAATACTTGCACTAGTGCTGGAGCACAAATAAGAACAGTGCCAACACTCAAGCATTGGAACTCAATGCTTGAGCATTGTACTTCTGGACTTGGTCTTTTATGTAATATTTTCATTGAATACTCTCATAGATTCAAGCATTGTCAATACTCGAACATTGGGACTCAACACTTAAGTATCGCGTTTCAAAACTTAGGTATTTTGTGCAATGCTACAGGAAGTATGTGACACTCCTTAATCTTTACCTTTAGCTTCATTTATATCCATTTGGAAGCACCTTTAGGCCTTTAGTTACTTAGAGTAATCAAAGAGTGAAAAATAAAATTTTCAAGTTTAGGGTTACTATTCACGTCACTATTTACAAATTTTTGGGCCAATTTGAAAATTCGTAACTAATTCTAGCAAAATCAAAATTGAGTGCTTCCAATTTCTAATTGAAGCTTATAAGTTCCTCTATAAGGGAAAAATACTCATTAAGTCATTAGCTGGCCCAATTGAAACAGTTTAATGCGTGAAAAAGCACTGTTCATTTGGCAATTTTTCATTTTTCCAAGATTTTCAGTGATTTTCTTCAATCTTTGGAACATCATAACTTTCTTTACAAAACTCCAAATTCAGTGTTCTTTAGCTTGTTTTAAATCTTGCAATGCCAACTATTTTTTCTGTAAAATTGCAGCTCATTTGGAGTTCATTTACCCTATTTTGGAACAGGTCAAAATCAGGGGTTTGATTGACTTTACTTTGACAAAAAGTCAAACTTTTCATTTTCAAACTTCATCATTTAAAACCCTAACTTCTAATCCACTTTTAATTATGTTTGATCATTCATTTAGGAGTTCTTGGCTATCATATATCTTCCATACATGCATAGGTTTCACATAACATATTACATCATAATTACATATCCATGCTCATGACAAATTCCTTGCTTTAAACTTCATAAACTTTCTCCTTAGATGCACTTGTACCTAAAATGGTTAATGGGGGAGGGTGAGATTCGAGGAATCCC